>WHYT01014389.1:152545-211189 GCA_009806455.1 Tetrax tetrax
AAAAAAAAAAAAAAAAAAAAGCAAGCAACAATATACTGCTCAATTATAGCAATAAATATGGCTGTGGAGGCTGATGTCTGCATCACACATGTAAGTACTACAAGACACAATTATGAAGAGATAGGAAAGTGCTTCCAGATATAACAATAGTTTATTAAAGTCCATCTGGTGGTAAGCCAGCAAGAGGGAGTATCAGTATGTGCCTAGAGAAAGTGATTAAATCATAAACAGGATGTGATGGAGGAGGTGAATAATCTAAAAGAATCACATTAATGCAGAGTTTCATTAGCTAGCTTTTCTTGTACAGCAGCTATATTTTGCTTTCAGCCAGCTGCTGTATCCCTCTCCAACCCAAACATACCCCTGATATTTAACTGTAAGGCTTGTAAGGCATAATTAGTGTTTATTAACTGATCAAGTCAATGGGGTAAAAATAAGAAATCTAAGTCTTGGTGGCCATCCCACTGAGGATAGGAGGCCCCTAATACCTGACAGCATCGGCTACGCTCCCATATCAGGTGATGCATGCAGAGATATGTAGCTCTATAGATCCTCTCCCCTGCTTTCCTCATATAGACTGAGGCAACATCCAGCAGGTCTTCTTGAAGAAGGCCTAAATACCAAAGAACATCTGCAATAGCACCTGACTTTTCCAAATTCTCAAATAAGATAACATAGCACAGAAACTGCTACCTGTCATGACTGGGTAAGCTATATCATAAATGCCCATTGGAGACAAAGGGGAATCTTTATTTTTCACACAAACAGCCTTCAGAAATTCTCATTAGCAGTCATGATCACTGCTTTTGCAGTTTTTGTTATCCAACGTCTCCACAGACCTCACTTCTTTCCCCACTAGCCTTGGTGAACTCTCTTATGGCACCATTAAAACAACAAGCCTCATCACCCATGCTCACATGCCCAGAACTGTCTTTTTGTGCACCTAAGCCCTGTCTTAGACTCTTGTTCAGTTCTCAGCCATCATCTGCATAGAAAAAAAATGTTTAATTTTCCTCTATTCTCCTCTCCTTTCACATACAATATTATCCAGAAATTTTTCAGAATGTCAGCTATCTTCAATTAAACTAAAACCCATCACCATGGCCACATCTTGTCACTGAGAAAGTATCCTTGTTGCTTCATGGAGACACATGCTGTCATCTCTTCCCTTCTCCTGTATTCTGCTGTTGTACATTTTGTCAAAAGCCATCTCTCTTCTGGCTTTATGGAGTCCCAGTGATGCTCACTTGGCATGTTGATCATCCTGGCTAGGATCTGCACCTGCATCCTTTCTGGTTTCAGAGAGACGGATGCAAGGAAAATGTTTTTCATAAAGCAGAGCTTACATCTGTGTCTAGGCTGCTTACAACAGCAGCAGCAAACATCTATCACCAGCACTTTAAAGCGAGTGTGCTGCCTCAGATGAAATGTTGAAAGATTGTCAATAAATCCACTACATTAACAGTAAACTATTCTAGTAATTAAAAGCATTTCCAGAGATGGAAGACTATAGAAAATGTCTTCTATTGAGTTAATTTTAATTCTTTTCCACTTAGATTCAGCTGAGTGTAGCCAAAATAAAGATGTAAAAGGCTGACATAGAGGAGAAAATGAGATAAGTTAAGAAAGAAGTGACTGGTAATGGATCAATTCTGCACTGACCATTCAAAACTGATCAGGATTTATTACTTATTTCGCAAAACCAATCTTCCAGCTTCAGTTCCAAAGCTATAAATCTGATTTTCACTTTAAAGATTGCTGAAAAACCATAGTGTAAAAGTTCACCTTCACCATTAAAAAGGTAACTAACACAGCTATCCTGAGGCAGAACTGCGGTGAAGTCAAGGCAATTTTAGTTTTAGCATGAGGCAAACTTTCTGAGGTAGGCCTCTGGCAGGAGCATAGAGCTGATTTTGTTGTGATAAGTGTCTTCTTCACTGTGCTTTCATACCATGGTAATTCACACATGTTTGTTATCATATTGACTAAAAAATAAAAAAATAAAAAGGAGGGGAAATAAAGAATCATTTATAACAGAGAAACCGTAAGGAGCAGCATCACAAAATCACAAATGGATTCTTGCTTAACTTGCTAGTGGTTTTCCACTGCTCCTTGCCCCTGCTAATTATTTGCCATCTATGGGCTATCAGAGTGTATTCAGGGAGCTGCGTGTGCCTAGATCTACCCCAGCAGTCTGGTAACAGTAAAACAGTTAATAATATGTTCCCTTTTTTCCATGTTTCTGAGTGACCTATGATGTTTGGCAACTCTGTATTCATGATTCACAAAAAGATATCTGTCCAAGGAAAAGCTACTCCCCTTCTTCTTGTTTCATAGCACATCTTTGGTTTTCTTTTATTATGATTCTTCTACAAACAGTTTTCTGTGGGGGTGGGGAGGGTGGGAAAGTCTGTCTGAACGCCTTATGTTCGCTGAGAGATCATTACGGCATGCCAAGATTTTACAGAGATGAAAATATTCCAGGAAGTTGTTATTTATCAATTCCCAAGGAAATTAGCTCATAGAATACAAAAATAAGCCTTAAGTAAATGAAAGTAAACAAAGTAATGAATGCCAAGGGGCATGACATTTTGCTTTTATTTTCTATTTCTTCTACAACAACGCAAAAAATATCATCAGTTCTCCTCCTCTGTCTCATACGAACCCAGAACCATGCAGGTTGCTCTGAAAAACCTCAAATCTGAGCTGTTAATATGGAGCCTAACAGCTCCCACAACTGTTTCTTAAACAGTTGGAAATAATCACTGCATTTCATCCTAGTGTTACTGCAATTCCACGTGAACTTGGTGTTCTCTTATTTTTTATCATTTTAAATTGCACTCATAGTTTCATTATGGTGCTGAAGAAGGGAGTTTCTTATCGTTTTTTCCTCAAAGCTCCTTTGAGAACTATTTTGGGTTCATCAAGGGGGTTTTTCTCTCTTTATCTTAAGGTTTGGACTCAAGTTCATGGAGCAAACAGTTGAGGTGCTTAAAAAGTCTAACACTTCACACTTCTTGTTATTGTCTATGAAGTCAACATCTTTACAAGAGTCAACAGTACTGGACGCACCCCCTTGCAGCTCAGATACTCCACTTCATGGTCTGGTCTGCTTTCATCAGTAGTTTAAACTAATCTACCTGAATGTGAATTGCTATGCCTACTGGGTGGTCTCTACTGGCTCTGCAGGTGTGCACTGGGAAACTGGAAACTCTAGCACTGGAAAATATCCTGGAAAAAGTTGCTAGAAATCATCTTTCATGTTGGTAGCACAGCTGAAAGATCCTAAGCAGAGAGCTGGAAGTGCTTGACCTTGCCCCATCGCATGTCCCAACCCGGCCATCTTAGCATCATGGTCTTACACGGATAAAACAGCCTCCCTGCCTGACACTGTAAGTATTTTACAGCCTCCTCTTGCCATGGACTTGGTTCATTTATGGCAAAAACTCAGCATAGTTGCCTTCCAAGAAAGTAAATACAGGAAGGTCCTAGCAACCGTGGGTTGTTTTTTAACATGTTCTCATGGCAATCCCCATGTGGGAATTCAGCTGGCCAGAGACATCCACGCAGCCTCTTGCCAAGCTGCAAGCTGCGAGATGAGTAGTCAGGGCTGTCTTGCCTCCATGTGCAGAGGACAGCAGTCAGCAGGTGCAAGGGACAACTTCAGAGCTTCCTGCATGGCAGCACCCTCCAGGATGCCGCTGCCCCTTGCAGGAGTTGCACATCCAAACCCAGATGCGGCGGGAGGCAGGACTGGAGCCAGCGCCTGAGGTGCTGCTGGATTAAAGGCTGAAATTTGATGCTGCAGTACAGGAGACTGTCACAGACAACATCCTGCTTTTGCCCTTTTCCCAAGAGATTAAAAAAAATCATTCAGTGCCTGTTCCCTGTGATTCACTTGTTGAAACGCCTTTGTCGATTCTCAGGAGAGAGAAACAAGATCATTAGAACAAGGATTGCTCAATGGGGAAAAAATTGCACCCAGGCTAAGCGGAGCTGGAAGAGAGGATGATACCCTGTCACTGCTCTATCCTTCCTGCAGAGCTTTGTCCTGTCATGTTTTAAAGATTATAAAAGATAAATGCCTGCTGTGGGAAAAGAGATGTAAGACAGTTACACTTCCCCATCTTGATTGCCTACTACACATGGGCAGACAGGTGCTTCAAAATAATAGTGATAACATCTTGTTAATAAGGCTCATATCTCCTAAATAACCCTAAAGTGGATAATTTATTAAAGTAGAGAAATAGGGAGATGAAAAACTTTCCATTTGCTGTACCATAATGAGCTATCTGGGCTATGTGATCAGCTGTGTGACAGCAGCACTATCCAAAAGATAGTTTGAAGGTATTCAGTGGCTTGGAAGAGCAGCAGTAGACATAGGTTGCTAGATGACATACAGAACTCAACAACAATTTACGTGAAAAAATTCTGGGAGAAAAATACAGATGCAGTAACACAAAGCAATGTTGTGACTACATTTTCAAGAGTATTGACACATATTAAATGCTCTCCAAATCACACTGGAGCCTTTTGTTTCAGACATTGTTTTGCTCAGCCTGAATTTTTTCCCAGTTTGTCCAAAAGACATTTACAGAACATATTTCAGTTCCTCCACAACATTTCTTATTTATTTTTTAAGCGCTGTCAGTAAACCAGAAGAATTCATTTCTTGCACAGTTTGAGCCATAACCATCCTGTGAGGTGCCAATTGAGAGCTATGGGTATTCAGCATCTCACAGCACAAAGCCCTGCAAGCATCACATCTTTGAGTGGTTCCTTTTGGAAACTTGAGAGTTTCTCCTTGTGGTCACTGCTGGAAACATGATAAAAGGCAAATGAATGTCTACAAATAAAAAATTACCAAGTCAGCAAGAGTCCTTTCAAGGCTTTGGGTCGGCCTCAGCTGTAGAGTACTTGAGTAGAGTTGGAGGAGCTGGGCAGAGCCATTTGTCAGAAGTGAGAGACAGGGAGGAGGCTGTGAGGTACGTGCAAAAGCTTTGGGAGAAGAAGGATGTCAGAGAAGGAGAAAAAAAAACCTCTTCGAGTAGTGGAGGAACTCAGAACACTGCAGGTTTGTCATTAGTCTCAGAACAAGCTTTTATCCCAAATGGGTCTTGTGAGCTATGGGTTTGCTTAGTTTTGTCTTGAACTCTCCTCCTCCTCTCCTAAGGATGCAAGCTGATCAGTTACTGAGGAGGTGGTTTCTCTGGCTGAATAAGAGGCCAAAATTTCTAATTACCTTCATGTCCTGTGGTAACTAACTTGGGCATTGACATTGATAAAATTCTGGCATGAACATCACTCAAGATGATTGTACTCCTATGCAAACAAATGCTCCCAAATTACCTGCAGAGCAATGGTGTCTTAGTAATGGGCATATTCTGTACCATAATCACCTCTTGCTTGTCTCTTACGAGTTTTGACTAGAAAAGGCATTACTGCTATGAAGCATGAAACCACAAGAACTTACGCAGCACCATCACTCAGCACAGGGATGTTGCACTGTGCCCCTTGGCAGGTCAAAGCAAGCCATGATGGGTACCTGAGGGGGGCCAGGCAGCAGTGTGGGTGGCTCCACCCTGAAAAAGGAGCCCTGGAGAGCAGGTGGCTACCCTTGGACCAATGCTCTCTCTTCAAACATGGTGGGGGAGAGGGAGAAAATATTTTAAATCAGCCAGCAAAATGAAGGCATGGTAGAGCTGGGAAGAGATGTGTGCCCTGCATCCTTTAAATGGGTGTCAATAGTCCTTTCCTGTTAATGTCCTCCTCAAAGACAATACAGATTTTTTTCTGTGTTCAACAGATGCAACCGAGGATTCATAGGGCTGTGTGTGCTCTGCACATATGCACACACCTTTTGTTTTCTACATTAATACTTCATAAAACTCACAATACCGGGTGCTGCTGAAAAGCCACCACATATCCTCCAGTGCATACAGCATATCCAGCCATCTTTAAACACTTCTACTCCTGTTACCTTAGTAACAGCCCGAGGGAAATCCCTAAGTAATTAATCAAGTTGCTTAGCTGTTTCTTACAAGGGAAGCTGTTGTCTAGCTTCTTTCTCATTGCTGGCAAAAATTCTATATTTAGAAAAGAAATGGCATGCAGGCTCGTTGAGGGAGCCTCCTTTGTCTGTTATATGGGGGAAGGAGAGTGAGTGCTCATGTGTACCTTGTTAAGCCATTTATTTGGCATGTGCATACACGCTTAGTAACCGATACTGCAAGTAATAGATGAAGCATAAACCTCGAAGGATTTAAAGGTGCAGCTGGCAGGCTGCATTTCTTCAAATATTTCAACGTCCTTTCTAAGAAACCATCCTGGTTTCCCACTCCAATGCCACATTCAGAAATCACTTCCAGGTTCAGACTTCAAGAAACTGCTATGATCATTTTAGTCTGAGTTCCCATACAACCCCTCCTACAGAAATTCACTGTTTTGTTTTCATTTATTTTTTTTTCTGCAGAACACAATATTCTTCCTTTGTACACTAAAGAGCACAACTGAGCCTGCTAGATTGCAGAGGTCATAAAATCTGTCTTACAGAAAAACATACCTGTTGATTCTTTCCTCTAAACTCTTAATTCAGAGACACCTGGAGAAAACCCTATGGGATATGGACTGTCTTTTCTCATTTTAGGATAGCAGCTAACATAATAGTGTCAACATTTTCTCATGGTGTGGATCCCTAAGGATTTTCCCTTGGAGCTGTGGTTCTGTGCAGAGTGACTGCAAACCAGTTCACTTTCCCGAGTTACTTCCCAAGGTCACACAGAGGACCAGTCCATGGCCATCACAACAAAAGTTTGACTAGGTCAGGTCACTAACTTTTCAGTACAGCACTTTTTCTTCAAGAGGTACAGATCCAGCAACAACAATAAACATCCTAAAATCTTCATAGGAACTTGTGTCATGGATCATTTTTCCTTAGCAAGTCTTTGCAGAGTCTGCTGGGCAAGACGAACCCCACCTGAAAAGACCCAGCATCTGCATCTTAGGACACCAACCAGGGAAGAGGACAATGCCGAATCAAGCTCTTGCTCGCTCATCCAATGCTTTAAGCTTCACCACTCAATATCCTCTCTCAGTACTCTCAGTACAGTGATACCAGCTAAAGAGTCTCTCCCACATGTCATGATAGCCCTTGAAAGCCTTGAAGACAATGCAAGTCTTTGTATGGGATGGAAAAAATTTTCAAATCTCAAAAATGCTCAGGGAAGGAGATAACAGCAGCAGATGCCTTTCTGTGGCCTGTGCAATGCCAGAAGGATGCTGTTTTACCTCATTTTCCTTCATGTGCTGAGCCTTGACAGTATCAGTCCCTACACTGACCCACGTGTTCTGCTCTTTAAAGCTCAGAGATTTGCATCTGTTTCACCAGCAGACATCATTTTGGTTTTGGATTAGTCAGTCCTGGAATAGTGAAGCACTTCATGCCTGTTAAAGATTATTTCTAACATCAATGAAACTTAAGACGTTTACTCTAATAAAGAAACAAACATCTGAAAAATGAGAGGCAAAAGCTACAAAGCAGGAAACGTATGCTAGTAAAATGGAGTTATCAACTACACTTAAACATTGTAGTAGGTTTCTCCTAAGTGCTCAGTGTCTCAGCTGACCTGGCGAATGGGCCAGCTGCCTTGTCTCCCCCATCTGTGTAGATTTTAAGCTCCCCATGGCCCCCTCTCAAAACTCTCTCATGACTTTCTACTAACAACAGTATAACTTCTAATACTAAATACAGCTGTGGTGACTCTCAGTTTTCTCCTCTCATTTTCTCAGAGATCCATTTCTGAAATGATAGTTGTGAAAGCAAAACACAGCATATTTTCCTCTCCCCTAGGACTTTCTCTGCATTTACACTACAATGCTGTGCCTGAACTACAGGCTGAGAGAGTTGGGGCTGTTCAGCCTGGAGAAAAGGAGGCTCTGGGGAGACCTTACAGCAGCCTTCAAGTACTTAAAGGGGGCTTATAGGAAAGATGGGGAGAAACTCTTCAGTGGGGCATGTTGTGATAGGACAAGGGGTAATGTTTTTAAAATGGAAGGAAGTAGATTCAAATCAGACATAAGGAAGAAATTTTTTACAATGAGGGTGGTGGAACACTGGAACAGGTTGCCGAGAGAGGTGACGGATGCCCCATCCCTGGAAACGTTCAAGGCCAGGTTGGATGGGGCTCTGAGCAACCTGATCTAGTTGGACACGTCTTTGCTCCTTGCAGGGAGGTGGGACTAGATAACCTTTAAAGGACCCTTGCAACCCAAACTATTCTATGGTTCTATGATAACTAGCACATTTTTTCTACCCTAACCAGTCTTTTTGCTGGTTATTACTTTTACGGCATGGCTACAACCCTGTGGAAACATTATGAGAAGGGTTAATTTTATAAGGAATTTACTAATCTCTCAGGATAAGATTCATCCCACACAATTTCATCTGTTTCTAAGTTAAGTAGCTAGTCATCATCCTAGCTTCCCCAAAGTGAAATGGGGTCCTGGATGAACATGGATGAAGTACCCTTTCACCCTCTGCCTGTTTCTCTTCTCTAACTAGAGAGAAGACCTTAGTGACTGAGGCATAAGTGGCACCTTCATGTCAGGTCATTCAAATTAGGTAAGATAAATCTCACCAATGAACCCCAGGGCCTTTAGGAGCTTTCCCTGAGACCACATGTTGCACCAGACATGACTTATAATTATCCCACACCTATCCTTCAAGGATCTAGTCCATTCTATTCCACACCACTGGAATAGGTGTCATATACAATTAATATTAATAACAATAGCAAGGAGTTCTATGTTTCATGGTCCAGCCTAAGGACAGTTTTCTCACTGTGGAAGTCATTCTTAGAGTAGACTATTCCTCCATGAGTCTAATACAAAAGTCAAACACCCATGAGTTTTCAGAAGACCTGTAGTATTTTGTTGTCATCTGAAACTGGAGAAATATGTATTTTCAATTGGGCCATGTATTTCCACTGACCTCCCATATATACAGAGAGGTATGTACACATTCACAGGACTAATGGTATGGCGATGCAGAAGATTATCCATGATTAGCAGTATCTGCTGCTGTCTGCTAAGGGCGGCTCACCTGTGCCTGGATTAGGCTGCAAGTTGTCTTGGAAATGAGTCTCCTCTGCCTTTTCCTTTCCTTGTTTCTTTTGTTTTGATCTATATCTCACTGAAAGTGAAAATGCTCAATTTTGCACTCTGCAAACGAGTACTAATGAGGTCATTAAACTTTGATGAACATCCATTTATATGGCACACCTTTGGACAAAGCTACCGTTTCAGCCTTACAGGAAAGCAGTTTTTCAGCTCCGAACACCAGACAGATTGTAGCCAGGCAACGCTTTGCTGAGCAAAAGCATTGCTCGATGATGCTGATTAGGAATTCACCTGATGAGAGATTAGAAGGGAAATTAAGTGTTTTGGAATGAGAGAGAGGAAAAAGGATAAATTGGAAAAAAAAAAATCAGCAGCAAAGACATCTTGCAGGAGTCAGCAAGGCACAAAGGAGAAGTCAGCAGTAAAGGGAGGGAGAAATGCGGCACTGCACAGGGCTTTGCTCTCAATGTGAGGAAAGCTCTGACCCACTGAGGAAACTGAAACAAGGTAATCCATATAGGTTTTCTGAAGATGTCCACACCTCTTGTGCTAACTACATAATGAGTGATCATTTTTCAGAGCTAGTGTGTCCATCTGCTTTGGTTAGTGTGCTGTCTGAGAGGGGTGGCTTGTGCATCAGCACTCCAGAAATCATGAGCTCTTGCAACAGAAACTGGGATGTTAGCAGGCAGGAGGCAGATGCACCCTAACACCCTATTTCTGTGAAGGGGTCAGAGGCAGACAGACAGACAGTGTCCAGGAGTCAGGCAAGGCAAGAAGCAACGCTGCATGGGCTGCTGTGGTTAGAGAGCTAAGAAGTTACCTAATTAGCCGCTTTGGATTTTCATTTAGAGCTCATTGGAAACAAATGATCTTTGTTCTTTTTCCTGTAGGGATCAGAGGATTAGTTCCCATACATAAACTGTGCCTTTGACAAACAGAAGCAAAATCAATACACAACATGACAAGTATCTCACCAGTAGAATATGAAAACAGGGCGCATCCCCGCCGAGGCTGCTTTTGCAGAAGTGGCTAGTCATCAATCTTTGCCATTCTGCTCTCAGAAATACAATGTAGGCTGTGCAGATTATAATGGAAAATCACTAAACCTCTTGATTAAAATAAGAATGTTTATTTTCTTTCAAGACTGAATTCAGGGGAAAAGAGACTCTGAGTGTCTCAAAATGGCTGCGGCTTTCCTCCAGCCTCCCTCCTGCAGACCTCACCCGTGTGCAGCTCGCCCTGCAGCTGCTCCACTCCTCATCAATTTTCCCTTTCTCTTCCAAGTGTAAATCAATATGTCTGCAACTGGAGGTAAAACTGCATCATCTCTAATGAGGAACGTGGGAGAAGCTCACTACCTAAATTCTAATTCAGAAAACCCCTTGAAAATATCCTTAATTGTAAGTGTGTGTAAACTATGTCGCTGTCAGTGATTTCAGTGAACTGCGCACCCTGTGGAAACCACAAGATTTTGGGGAATAGACCCAGAAGGGACATCCTGGGGAAGGATCAGCACCAATGCCACTCAGGCAGCTCTGCTGAACGTGCTTTTGCCGACGTGAGACATCGCATGTACCGCAGCTGTGCAACAGTGATTGGCTGGAATAGGCTCCCAGTTAAAGATTTTTCCACTAACTAAAGACAGACATCCAAACAGGAGTCTTGGACAAGTCAGGCTTTTTAGTGTCTCTTGTAAATCACATACAGGAGCTTGTGAAGCCACTGAAAAAGCGTTAGTATGACGGAAACACTTAGTATATCCTCTCCGATAAGGGCTTTCCATCACTGTTAACTGAGTGTTCAGAGCTGGTCTTCTAGGTGGTAGCAGAGAAGTATAGCACCCCAACACTGAAGAGCTGCTACCTAGTTTCACTAGTCTATCCACAATCAGTAATTAATTGTAGCACAATAACAAGCCTATTCAAATAATATCGACCCCTACATCCCCGTTTAAGACAGAGTTAAATAACACTCCAATCTTCTTTTTCATCTTACAGCATCCTCACTTACAGGTTAGGAAAACCAGTCTGGCTGGAGTTCCTGGTGCATCTCAATATGTACGTTGAAACTGAGACATCATCCTGGGGCACAATACATCAGTGCAATGCATTCCCATCCACATACTTGCTACATGTGCACTGGGACACTATGAACTTCACTTGTGGAAAGAGGTGCTGCAATAAAGTATCTTAAGGGAGAAAACTGTCTATTTCCATTCTGACTCACCTGTAGGAAAATATATTCAGAAAAACACAGAGATCTGATCTGTGGACAGCTAAGCGTGAAGTGTTCAAAAATAATTTTAGGAGCCTTAGAGTACGGCTGCGGAGCCAGGCAAGTGGATTGCAGTGGTCAGCACATGTGATTGCATCCTGGAATTGTGTGTGTGTGACCCTAGGTGATGAAGAACTGCTACACAAGGCAGAAAGGCCACTGTAGAGCAAGAAGATAGAGGTCACTCCAGAGGAAAGGGAAGAGCTGCTATTGTGAGACGTAAACAAAAAAAAAACCTCAAAGGAGGCCCCCAGAGGTGTCTTAATAGTAGTCGAAGACAATGGTAGTGAGCAAAAGAAAGAAGGATGTGAAGAAGCAGAATATCCAGGTGACACTCAAGTTTCTGGAATCAGTCAACACTTTTGTGTTTGATGTTTTCCATATTCTTCAAAGAAAAATACACGTTTGGCTAGAGTACTCATCACATCTACAACCACATCTACATTTGTTTACTTGCGCATTTGCTTTCTTATGACTCCCAATGTTTTAATCTCACAGATCCGTACTGGGGAGTCACCACTGAAGCTGCTGGTACCCTCTCTTGCTCCACCAGGCATCTGGGCCAGCAGCAGTCTGTTCTGCCCTCACACAGACACATGTAAGAAATTGTTCTGTGTTTCCCCAGTACTGTTTTCCCCTCAGCCAGGAGATCAAGCACCAGCTCCTGGTTTTGCTACTACGCAGATGAGGAAAGTGCTGGCATCCAGGCACCAAAGGCCACCTAACCATCGTTTGACTCTTCCTAGCCACCTCCTAGTTAGGAAGCAATTCAGACACTTCAACATTATCATCCAGTGACACTGTAGATACTCTTTTTGGTCTGAGACATTCAAATGGAAAATACAACAAGGAATCTACAGAAGATCTGGGCTCTTTCAGAACCAGAGACAGTAGGTTATGGCACCTAAAATAGCACTATATGCCCACACTAGGACCTTTCCTATTGTCATGAAACTTCTATTGCCCCTCTTTTAGAAGGAGGAATGAGTTGCAAATTTATCTGAGAGGATTTTGTATGTCTTCTGCAGCAAAAGCCTAGATTTAGCAAAGATTACACAGATTTTCTATGCCATATTCACTGAAAATGCTGATTAAAAAAAAAATAAAGGAGTGAGAGAGAATCCCCTGGGAAAAATCGAAGTTTTTCAGCAGCTTGTATGTTGTTTATCCTGATATTAACAGCGATGTCTTTAATACTGCCCACACTCTAAGTTTGCAGAGTGCCACTGATTTTCTCCTTGATGAGATACAATTACATCTAAATTGTCTGGTGGAAAGATGTGAGTTTGTGCAGCTGGGCTTGAGAGCACATGCAGACACGAGAGGCAGCTCAATATCATGGAATAAGATGTATGCATCTTCTAGGCGATCAAAAGTATAATAGCTCATCACAGTTCTACTTAAATTGCTAGCTCTAAACTCAGGAGGTAGTAATCCCATTGAGACGCATGAGATTGTTCACTTCCCAAAGCTTTGGCTTATTGCCTCCTGCAAATTCATTAAGACATTACTATATTGGTTTCACTCAATTCCCATGTAATCCGCAAGGAGGGAGGCGGAGTACAGTTCCATGGCAAGGGGAGAGTCACCAGAAGCTCCTCTGTACTAAACAAGAACTTAATTGATGTCTCCCGTTGTCTACCCTGGCTGTCACAAGATGTACCATGCAGTGCCTGCCTCTGACCCACAGAGGCCCTGGAATCATTCTCCACCTCCCCATGTAAAACCTGCCCTTGAACTGCAGCAGACATAGATTCGCACAGCATCATGTTGGGGCATAGTGAGGCTTCCTTGAAGGCAGGGCCTTTCAGCTTCCCACCACCATGATGGGTTGAGGCTCTAGGAAAAGCCCTAGTAGGCATTTTCTGAAGCTGGAGGACTTTTTGCCACAGTCAGATTTCCCGACTCTAAGCCCTCACAATGGTATTTTCTGTGTCCCCATAAGCAGTTGAGGGATGAAATCTCATCAAATAGCAACAACATGCATATTAACTCCATCCCAAATCCTTGAAAGGACCTCCTGAGTGTGGGTCCCATGGCAGCACTGCTGCCTTACTTCACCAATGCCCTTTGCCACTTGAAAACACAGCCACTGTTAAATCCCAGGTATGGCTGCCACTGCTATAGTCCTTCAGATGGGTTTGCTGTGACTCTTTGTTGCTGCTGCTGTTGGCAATTCATTTCCTCCCCCAAAAGTGACTGCACGTCATAAATTTACTGTACCCGTTAATTCATTGCCACTACAAGGGCAAACGTCCTTCTTCCTCCTCCACATCCACAACTCCCAGTTATGGTCCATGGACCAGTTATGGTCCATGGCTCTTCCGCCAGAGCCCTAGTATCCGCTCTTCCCACTGTAGGATTTCTAACTTTCTTCTACAAAGAAAACAGTGTCTTCCTAACATGTTCAGGAAGATAACTTTCTCATGTCTGCCACCTCCTCAGCTCTCACTCTCCCCACAAAGTAAATATGCTTCGCACTCCCCCAGAAGGACACAATAGCTGTGAAGGAACTGTCCTTTTTGCTTAGATTTGGCAGTCAGATACTATAATTACTCACATCTGGTTTTCCCCCAGTGAGAAAATAACTACAATGTGGCTGAAGCCGCCATGCTGACTGGCTGCAGCTCATGGCTTAACTGTGTCTCTGTGTCTAATTGGACAGATTTTTCTCAATGAGGTTACGAAAAAGAAAATAATCTGCAGAAGGAAGAGGAAGTGTTCATGGTTTGAGGTTGGGTTATTTTTTTTTTTTTCAGTCTCTCTATTTGTGCCTGTTTGCCTGCTTTTGATGAGAGCTTGGGGCCATGTACAGTCACAGCGATGGAGAGGGTGGCATGCAGCATCACCACCGCGCTTCTGGTATGTCAGCACAAGTGGTGACTGAGCAGTGTGCAAGCTGCAGAAGGAGCTACCGGTGCATTCTCCCCAAGCGCATCTGCCCTTGAGAACGGAAACGTGGGCGTACAACAAGGCAGGTTGTTTTTTTAAGGCTTCCCTAAGGAAATCCCAAGGTAAAAATAAAAGATGCTCTCTGGTCTCACCTTTGCTTCAGTCCTACCAAATAACCTTGGTTATGTTCATCCTCTGCTCTCCCCTTGCGCCTGTCTCGACTGTTCGATGTGCAAGCTCAGCAAAGGAGAGCTGTGCTACAGCCTGTGTCGCCACTGTGGTGCAAATCATTAACACTTGCCAAAGCAAGATATCTCCGGGGATTTCCATGCCTTTTCTGGTATCCCTGACATCTGCAAAATGCAAAGGAGGTGCAGGGTCTTGCCAGGGCATTTTGGAACGCAGAGATGCTGAAGGATCACATCCTCCGCTTCTCTGTGAAAGTCCGTGGCGGACGGAGTTAACTTTTAGTGACAAAGAATTGCACTTAAAACAGGAAAAAGGGAATAGTAGGGGGGTTTCCCATGCTACATTGGGGGCTGCTGTTGGGTTCATCCTAACACTCTGCAGTCTGGTTCATCAGCTGCGTCCCAGTCTTAGAGTGAGGGAACCATTCCATGATGCACCCACAGGCTGGGACGTGGAGTATGACCTTTACCGGCCAACCGATTTTGCCTCTTCAAAAGCGAACCTGTAGGCTAGGCCTGCTATAACAATTTTAATTAATTGTTTGTACTTGGAAATTCTCAGCTGAATTTGAGAGAAACAGATCAGCTCACATAAGCGATGAATTTGGCCCAGAGAATATAAACAGTTACCTCAAAAATGTCAGTCTTAAGTAATTTCTCTGGACATATCCTCACGGTGAACCAGACAACACCAGAAATTATCTCAGCCTTTTGAATGTCAGTGTGGGTGATGAATTAATTATCAGGAATTGTATGAGCTTTTGTTCAGCATAAAAGATTATTTACAGCAAGCTATTTTAAGTTTGAGCTGTAAAGGGAACAGTCTGACTCACCTGCACTGCCTCTTATAAAATCAATCCAAGTAACTAACATGGTCATCACCTTTGTAGATGTTTTATGTGGAGGAGGAATACTCTTTAAAACTTAGCAACAGCGTTTATTAGCTGTGAATATGATCCTTCCAGGACTGTTTGTGTACTGAATTTATTAAGAGTATTTTAAACTGGGATAACATCTTCAGCATCTCCCTCTGTATATTACGCCTGCCTTTATCCAGGAAGCTTGGCTTCTTATGCTGATCTTTAAGTCATGGTAACTCTGCACAACCAAACCAACAAACGTGAGTGGAGTTATGATAAAGCAGTATATATAAAGCAGTATTTGCATGACGAGTCACAATTTAGGGTATCAACTAATTTACTTCGACTGCATCATTTTTAAAGGCCTTAGCCAAATCAAAACCACTGCTTCAGAAGAACAAGAGAGATGTTTTTGCAACATTATTTAATGGTTTTGAGATTAATATTTCACAAAAAGAACAGAGGACTTTTGGCCAGGGTGCCTGTTTGGCTTGTCCCTGACTCCTGTAGATGTTAAGCATTGAACCCAGCCCGTTGCAGTCCCAGGCCAGGCAGTGGCATGCAGCAAAGCTCACCACAGTGCAGGTTTCTGTATTTCCTGCTTTAGATATGCTCAGTCGTACACATCTGGTCTGTTCTGTGAGTGAATCCATATGAGTCATCACAGCAATGAGTCGTAATGAAAAGAGACTGGCCCTTATTGTAGATGGTAATTCTACTGACTTAGAGGAGATACAAGAGCCCTTCATGGTTCCGTATTTCAAAGGGAATGTCTAAACAGGAGAAGAAGGAATTTTACAGACACGCTGAGCAAATATAAAGCCAATTTTTCTAAATTACCTAGAAGCATAAGTATTGGCAGCCAGAAATATATTTAACCTCTCTGTGTTCTTCCCCAATTCTTTATGTTATTAATCTCATACAACTGCAACACATGTTCATAATCCTGCAAACATCTCATTTAATTCAAAACAGTATCTGTTTCCTTTTAAGGCAAAGTGAAATATGTGCTAAAGATGCAGGACTAATTTCTTCAGTTGGAAAGCGTCCTTTTCCCCAGGCACGCAAGTATTTTAGTTGATAAATTTCTTTTTTTTTTTTTTTTCTGCTTCAGTCTGGCATGCTTGCTCAAATCTAACCTTCCTTCTTTGTGTAAAAAGCATTATAGACAATGCAAACAGATTCCAGTTCTGTCTCTCCACTAGTTTTCCTGTCAACTATTTAAAATTGCAGTTTCCTTTAATGACCATCTGAGAAACCCAGCAGCATGGTTCACCAGAATAGTGCTAGGTAATCATTTTCTGAGAATCATTTCTGTCTGTGCGAGAGTGCTCAAACCAAGTCTGACAAGCAGCCAGATAAGCCAAGACATATATGTTTTTTTAAAATTATCGTGTCTGTCTGAATAACATGGGAAGAAAGATGCTGAGCATCAGAATCATTGCAGTCATGAGAAAGGATGACATCCCCAGTCCTAAGTGGGATTCAGCTACAGGGCCTCTGCATTATAGGAAAGGGAAATGTAACCACAGCAGTGTTTCTCATTAAAGCCATGGTCCTGAGAAGAGCTATTTAACATAATTTATTTTGGAAAGGAAAGAGATCAATAACTCAGAAACATTTATTTGCTGTCTTTCATGTCTCCCATTCATTTTGGGAATGTACTTATTAACCTGAAGCTATTTAAACAAAACAAAAAAAAAATTAAACAAACCAAAGCCACAAAATTTTACCCAACTTTATTATCAGGAATCCAGAGAGGCATCTGTCAAGGGAAATGACATCTGTTTTGAGCTAAGGAAAGGCATGTGCTACGCATGAGTGCAGCTTGTCAGCACCATGTGACTGAAATGCTCTGGTTTGGTTACGTGACATTTAACAGTCCTGGAACACAACACACGCGTTGGTGCGTGCACACCCAGAGCAGGCAATTGGAGTCCTCATAACGGAGAGGAGAATATATAAATATTCTTTCTTTGTATTTCACAAACCACTCTGACAAAAGAAAAAGAAAGCAGCTTGATAAGATAAAAGAAAGCAGAGTAAGATAGGAAGAAATTGCCAATACAGCAGAGCTAATAGCACAAGTTGTCCTTTCTCCTCTGGCTGTGCCATCTTCCATTATTCACAGCCAAGAATCGGAGCAGGCATAAAACATCATCAAGTGAGATTACTATAGGCTGCACCTGATGGCGCGAATTACACCTAGACCTCTGGGCTGTCTCAGCTTTGTCAGTACAAGCCAGACCTTTTCTCTCCCTATTTTAGAGGTACCACTGGGCCATTTATAAAAACATGAGCACTGCATGTTCTCATCTGCTACAGCCCCTCTTCTGTTACCTATAATAAAGTTTATATATCCAGGCCATCTGCTCTTTTAGCAATTGATATTTGTAGGCATAAACACAGCAAAAAGGTGTTTGAGAGACAGATTTCACATCATGCTCAGGTGTACAATTTCTTCTTTGAATGCTGGAAACTGCACATAGGCAGCTACTGCGAGAAAAGCCCCAAGCTCAAAAGGAAGAGAGGGCAGAGTAGAGGAAGGTGAAGTTGATTCATCGTTGCTTTGCAATGCCAATGAGAAATTAAAGCAGATACTACGAGAATCCGTAGTTACTCCGGGTAGCATCCTCATATGCGCCGTGCCTGGGATGGACAGCATCTCTCCAGAAACAAAGGTAAAACCTGATGTAGTGGTTGAAGATAATCTTGGTCCTCAGCCTTCTGGCGACTCAAACCCCTCTATCCATCTGCTCTTCCTGTAGCAGGGCTGGCAGAGGTCCACACACACTGGTGTCTGCAGGGAAAAATTCAATGTGTTAGATTAAAGCAGCTTCACCAGTGATTTGAGGTCAGGCACTAGATGCTATGGAAGGCTTTCTTTCGCTGACTTGAGGACACTGATGACCTCTAGCAGAAGGGCAGAGCGGGCAGTTGGCAGTAATAGTCTCTTAAACAGCCACTGCAAGACTTCCCAACACCCAAACACACTCTCTCCAGCTCTGGTCTACCACTCCATGTTTGAAAGGAATGGCTTCCTTGTCACAGTGTCTGAAGCTCACAGCAAGCCCATGGGCCATTTCTGAATAAACACAGAATATTTGTTGTTTGAGTAAAAATGTATCCTGAAAAGCCATACTGCAATTCTGTCATGGTCTCAAAAACATCAGGTCTGCTTCAGAGCCTGTGCAATAATAATAACCACAACAAATAGAGTCTTTTAGGCTTTCCCTGGGTCTAGAACGAATTACATGTTGTTATATAGGAGATCAAGCTATTGAAAACAGGACAGCTGCCCTGCAAGAACAGCTTCATGCTGGTCACCTGATTTCCTGAACCTTTTCAACACGTTCACTTCAAACAGCTTGCAAAAGGTGTGAGGCAAAAAGCTTCCTTCCCTGCCCACAGACAAATCCTCCCGGAGCCCCCAGGCACTCCATGCAGATCCACAGCTCTGTCGGATGCTCGGTCGATGCTGAATTGGTGGCTGCTGAGCCTTCTCAGAGCCTCTGTGTTTTAAGCAAAAATGATTTTGGTTTGCCCGGTTGCTAAAATAAACATTTCCTCCCACCTCCCCAATATCCACTAAAATGGAAATTGGACTGCAGCCTGGTATTATGTATATCTACAAAAGGAAAAGAAGGCTTGTGAAATTATTACACATCCTCATTTTGAAGTGTTATGCCTTATTTCACACCACAATCCAACATACGCTGCTGCTTCAAATTTCAAGAGCAAGTTGAACAATTTAAATACACTTGCAATCTGTATTAAGTAGGAGAGCAAAAGAAGGTTGCATATTTATTTGTTTCTTTTGCTTTCAGGTTATTGCCGGTGCAGTCTGACTGACTTCAGCATCTAACATGTGACTTTCTGGCAATAAGTCTTTCATTTTATTTCAGCCATTCTCCATATTTGTGCTATATTTCTGATGTTTTTGATGGAAAGATATGTACGTACACACGTGTGTACAGACATGCATGTATACATGTTTGTATGCATCCTATTCCCTATCTGTTCATCTTCTAAACCTACGGAGGGGAAGAAAAATTGTTTGATTTTTTTTTCTAATTTTTTTCCTTTTTTTTTTCTATTTTTTTCCAATTACTGGCTGCAGTAATTAGAGCTATTGCAACCACAAACAAAATACAGGATGCAGGCCTTTCACGGGTCAAATGCATCTCTGTGGCTGTCGTACAAGCACAAAAATAGCAGCCTCTGAAAAACAATAGGCTTCTAAGCTATGTACAAGGTTATTTTGTGTCTGGTCAGTGCTCTCCGCACAACAGGCAGCAATCAGCTGCTTCTTCCCACAGGTTTGGAGTATGTCTAGTATCCCAGTTGGCACCTTCAGGCACTTTCCTGTTAAATAATGTTGTTGGTGAGCACAGGCTCTCCGCACGACTGGCACTGTTAGGGGAATTGTTGGAGGATGGAGGAGAGGCCCAGTTGTGCCATGGCTCAGCTCTCTCTACCGCTCGCTTCCACTCCTTCCTCCCTTCCCTCCTGCCAGCCTGAACTCCAACGGGGCCTGCTCAGCCCAAAGTTGTGTCTCACACCCCAAGGGCTAATAAAAATTTTAAAAGGTGAATTCACGAGATATAACAGATCTACTCCAGCTTTTGGTACAGCAAAGCACACCGCTATCAGAGCTGTTCTTTGGGTTGCAAATGTAAGGGGGCAGAAATGCACCTCCTTCTACAGGCAGGTCGTAAAAGCCCTCCTTAGGGGTATGAGCCTGTGGGGGCTGTGAGTGTGAGTGGGTCTGTAAGCGTGGGAAAGCCCCACACAAATGCCTGCCCAGGTCTCCTTGCAGCCGCCGCTGCAGGGCTACCACGCAGCCTAGAGTGGTCCAGATCCCTGCTGACAGACCAGAGCCACCAGTGGGTCCCCGCAGTCCCACCCCACCTCAGCAGAAGAAGAGCAAAAGGAAGCTAAGGGAGAGAGGCTCGCCACGCACCAGGGTCTGACTGTTAAGAAACCCAGTGCCAGACTCGCTCAGGTAGATCTAATCCCGCACTGTGAAGCGTAGGCAGAGATGTGTACAAAGCAGCGTGAGGTATGCCTGGGAGGAAAGACTTTGCACCCGCTCTCACCACCCTGCGTGCAGCACGGATGTGTGAGCAGCACAGAGGTGACCGTCAGATGCATCGCTTTCTCCGTGTCTGCAAGGAGGTACCATGCATATAAACTACAACGTGCAGGGCTAAACCTGCCCCAGAGGTGTAAATCTCCCAGTGACTGATTCGTGTGATGCGGTTTGAGTTTTTTGCTGAAAGCCAGCTCCCATAGTGTATGATGTAGATGAATTTCTGGTTTCACTTATTTTGAAGCACAAACTCTGCTTTGGTTGAGAGGTAGCTCTAACTGCAGGGTGGGTGATGGGGAGGGGAAAAAAGGCAGCCAGATACTGCTGGTGTGGGATGTAACCAGGGGCAGGACCTCCCTGTTGAGTGGTGCTTCTGGAGAAGACTGAGTGACCGGTCTGCCCCCTTTCCTCGGACTGCTTCTTCACACTGTAAGTAAATCCACACCTATTTCAGGAAGCAGTCTGGGTGTTCTGATTTTGCCAGTTACCAGCTCCCAGAGGCGACATCTTCTCATGCAGAGTCTATTCAGACCTAAGGGATGAGCAGAGCAGATTCACAGGGTGATGGAGATGAGAGAACTTGCCTGCAAGTGAGAGACCAGGGAGACTCTCTGGAGATGTCTAAGGTCTAACAAAAAGAAGGAGCTGTGCTCTGGCTGAGGAAGCCAGACCAACAGCTGTTGCAGTACCATGAAGGTGCTGAATTCTGCACGCGCACACACACACACACACACACACACTCTTCCCCTCTCCAATTTCTTTTAGGGAAGCAAAGGCTAAGAAAGCTTATACGCTTGAAAGTATTGCAGCAATAGTCTATTAATAGAGATAAGCCACCTGAGTGTTGATTTCTTCCAAATCAGTTTATCCACGACTAGCAGTCAGTAAAGATTAAACGCCTATAATATTTAAAAGTGACAGCTGTTATTTTATTGTGTTGGAGGGCAAGTTCATTGTATGTCATTAACTGCTTATTTCAGTTAAGTGTTTTGAGGTAGTATATGGTGTGTGAGGCAACATACCTGAGTCCTTGAAAGATCGGCGAAGACTAAAGACTTGGCAACACTCTAAAAAAACCCTCCATTTTTAGGTAGTAAGAGTAGTCAAACAAGCCAACAAACCTCATGAAAATTAAATATTAAATTTGAGCTTAATTTGAACATGGTTTCGCATCTTTCTTTAGCATGTACAATGTACAATGTCTATCCCAGTCCAGCGCTTGGGCTTTAAAAAGGCTGCTGGCAAATTAAAGAAGTTTTAGGGAAGAGCTTAGAAGCTTTCCAAACACTGAGAAATTAAAATAAACTCAGTCTATTTAGTTCATCAAAGAAAAGCTTTGCAGATTATTTGAGTAGGTGCAGACTTACAGGGAATAGGAGAGGGCTAAGGACGATGGAGCCCACTTTCCTGAGAGAGCCCTGCGTGTCCCATGGGAACTCACGTGTGCCCAGAAGGGTGCTGGGACATCCCACGCATCCCTGGCCACGAGCTGCTATGGTACAGGGGAGAAGCGGGGACCGTGAAATAATGTAGCCACCAAGACAGCATACTTGCTTACAGTTGCATTGGATTTTCTGGCCTTTTATTACCATAAATCAGGCTTAGGTTTCTTTCATTAAAGGTACAAGCACAATCAGAAATTATGGTTTGGACAAAAAAGCGATGGAATGAAAACCTTCAGCCCCTCTCATGCAGAAAGTCAGCACTGAGGGTTGTTCTGATCTGTACTGCCTGTGAGTCTAAAGCATTCCTTCATAACAGCACAGGCAGGTAAAGCCAGAACAACAGGCAGCATATGACCAAAAAGAAGTAATTTATTCTCTGTGGTACAGGATGAATAGAATTTCACACCATTCAGATCCGGTTTTTTTGAACCATCCACCATATGCCGGGAACTGGCAACTGGAGGGAAGTGTGCCGAGCGAGCCTGCATCTGCTTCCTCCTTCATGCTGTGCATTCTTTTTATAAAAGTCCTTCCCTGGAAAGTGGCAGAAGGTACTGCCAACAGCATTTCCCAGGATCTGGGTGAACACTCCTGTAGAGGACGCATAGTGGTGAAAGTCAATGCAAACACGCAAGAAGGAGCTGCAAGACCATGGCACAGGTGATGTGTCAGTGCCTCCCAGAACAACTGGAACAAGTTGGCAGAGTTGAAGATCTTCTTCAAAAATGAGAAGAAAGAAAATGTTCACCTTGCTAATTCTCTTATGTGAGAATAAGTAAGTACGAGTCTTCACATTGAGTTGGTTCTAGATCCAGATAACCCACCTTCCTCTCACGGCTCACAAGCAGGTTCTAAGAAGAGGAGAGTAAAGCAAGTTGTGGCAAAGGTCAGATTTTATTACAGCACTATTTACCATGCAGGCTACATTAAAATTGTAGTCTCATACACAACAGGGACAACTATCACTCTTGGCTGGAGTATGCCACCAACTTTACCCAGATCTCTGCTCAGGGTCAACTGGAAGCCACCAAACTATTAGGCTGCTTTGATTCATAGAATCATAGAATGGTTAGGGTTGGAAGAGACCTTCAAAGGTCATCTAGTCCAACCCCCCTGCAAGGAGCAGGAACATCTTTGACTAAATGAGGTTGCTAAATGCAGCTTTTAAATTTCTTCAGCTTTTATCTTATGTCCTTGAGCCTCATGTCCAGCAATTTTTATAGGGTGCTTGCAGTCAACACACTTCTATGTGTCATAGTTGTTTTGAGTAATGATGGCATATTACTGTGCTTCTAAACATTAGCCTGCTTGAAAAACTGCTTCACATTTTACCATCAGAGAACCTGCCAACTCGCTGTTTTTTTTAATAAAGCAATGATGATATTAGTACAGCATCAGCAAAAGCAGTGGCGTATCATTCATAATATTCACACTTAGGTCAGGTGACTAATTATAAATGACAAATACTTCAAAATCAATTTGTCACAGACTTAGAAGCACCTTGTGTCGGGCGTTATAGCGCATTTCCCCTGGCACCTCCACAACATCAGTGAATGGGAAACCCGTCACCCAATAAACTCTGCAATTAGTCTTCACCCAATAAACTGAGCAATTATTCTTCAACCAGATCTAGAATTACTACTTAAGTGTATTACTACTACTACACAAAGGATAGGATTAGGTCATCAAGACTGCTTTCTGTGCCCGGCATTGCATGTATGACAGGGTTTATTTTCTAAACAAAAGACTGTTTGTCAGTGTTACTTTTGCTCTAATGGATGCAAAGCCCATGTATAAACACGGAAGTATTTCTGTACCACCTAGCTGCTTTGTGGTGCTCTGAAGTGGAGAGGAGACAACCCTCTCTCACCTCCCAAATTGCATTTACTGGGGCAGCAATTTGCACTGGAGAGCCCAGCCTAACTTGTCAGTCCAGAAAGTATTAGAGGGGAGTATATTGTGTCATAATTTGTCCAACTAAGTTTGTGGGCACCAAGACAGCCAGATGGTTAATTCGGGGGAGGGAAGTCCCTTGGCACCGGGCTTCTGGCGCAGCAGGCTGAGCCCCAGCGCAGCAGTTGGGATTGTTGACCCAGTGAATGTGCCCAAAGATCCTTTTCAGTTGCACAAAACCATTCAGTTTTGCCATTAGCATATCAGAGATGGAGCGGTGGTGGGAAATGGAGCAGGCAACAAAGCCGGGAGCTCCGCGGCTTTGTCTGACTGCAGCTTAAGGAGGCAGAAAAAAAAAAAAAAAGAAAAAAAAAGATATAATTGGCCATTTGCCGTGCAGTGACAGACAGATGTTGACATTTTTCTTCCTTGGCTGATCAAACTCCACCCTTGTCCCCCAGTCCAGAGGAATGCTGCCGTCTGCCCCATTCATGCAGGCAGTTTTCTGCCCACTCTGGGGAGTAACAGGGCCAGTATTTGCATACAAACAGGTATAACCCACACACAGAAAATGGAGAGGGTGAAAAAGATTGCCTCTGACTTGTTTTTTCTTTTTTTTCATCACATTCTAAAACGGATCTCAAACAAGGTTTTCTTTCCGATTCAAAAGGGCAGGCCATCTACATCAGTTAAAAGCTGCACCCCGAGATCAACTTTGCTCCATGGGAAGAGGCCAACCTGCCTCAGACAGCCTTTCTTGTCTTCCGTGCCAGAAGGAGAGGTTTGAGGGCCCCACAGACTGCACAGAGAGTTCCCACTCCCACACACTGTAGAAATCCCAGAGGAAGATGTTCCTGAGCTGTGTCAAGCCAGGATCTATAAACATGCCCTGCTGCTTTCAGCTCTGTGTTCCCTTCCCTCCTCCTGGCAGCAGCCGTCAGAGCAGCACTGGTGCTGCTGCTGGAGAGGCGGAATCTGAAGAGGTGAGAAATTTCTTGGTGCAGCATTAAAATCAGCTGGCATGCTCAAAGGACAACTCCGCATCATTTCCACTTGCCACCCAAACCACAGATCAATCCCTAAAGGCAGAGCAACTCCCGGTTCAGTGCATGTTAGACTTTCCCTAGAGCCAAGCAATATTATCTTTACCGACGTCAAGCTTAGTTGCACTGAATATCTTGTCTATCTCTTTTCTGTGTGCAGAAAGGCTGCCTACATCCACAGTTGTTATTCTGCAAACCTTTCTCTATGCAATAGCCCTCGCTTCTATAGATGCACCGAGACAATGCATGAGGACAGCATGCTCAGTCATGAACACTGCCCAGGAAATCTCTCCAACGCCTGGCAGTGTTTCAGACACAAGCCTGGCTGGTCAGAGGTAAGGCCAAGCCTTGCCTGGCTCCAAATCACACACAGCGTCCAGCAGCAGAGAGTGCAGTGCAGTGGAGCACCGATGCCAACATCAACGGAAAAGGGTGACCAAGCAGTGTGTACCACTGGCACGGAGCTATTTCACATGTAGTCTTCACCCTTCTGTTCTCCTTCATCAAACTAATTTCCCACAAGCTGGGCTTTCACCCAGCTTTTGGCTATGTCTGGTGACAAATCATGATTTCATAAAGTTTTGGTTCTGCTTTAAAAGGCAATCATGAAGCCTGTACCTAATGCATCTGTTTAGAAAATGCTTATCAGGGCATTGAGCTTATTAAATGCTGTCTAGATGCCGACTGAAGCAGCGAAAGTCAAGTCTGCATTTGAAGTCCACAGTTGAGCTTGGATTTAGAGTTTAATGCTGCCAGATTTGGCTTCTTATGAGATCAAAGGCATTGTGCGCAGCCTGACTGATGCGGAGGAGATGCAGTCTCGCTCCTGCTGGACATGTTTCCTTAGGAGTGGAGAAAACCTTGGCTTGCAGAAAAGGCCTTACACCACGTTGTATTTCAAAGTCAGTTGACTCACCCAGCCCGGACAAAGCAACCACAGAGAGCTAAAGCTCTGCTAACTCATGCCTCAGGCCACGCTGAACCACTTCAGAGGCTCAAGAGAAGGCTCAAGAGGCCCCAGACATCATGGGGTAGGGGGAATCAGGCCTGCCAGCACACAGTTCAGCTCCTAGCTCAGCAGGTACTGGTGTCTTGGGAGGATCTTGTGATTCAGGATTGGAGTCCAAACCAACGTTTATCTTCAAAGATTTGTGCATGGTTGTTAAGTTCTTCATTTGTTTACAGATATAATGCACTAAGTGAATAGAAAATTAGATTTCAATATGTTGCATAAATTATTTATTACAAAATCGTTGTAAATTCATGTAGTTCCTAATAATTAGCCTAACCAAAGTGCAGTGAATATGAAGAGTCATCATTCTTCTGCCTTGTCCCAAAGGAAAGACACAACCACGATTGCTATTCATCATGCAGCATAGATCTTACATGCACAACATCTCTACACATACATCTACAATCACAGCGTGGAAATGAGCTTTTATTTGCTTCAGATGCACAGGTTTCTTAGAGAAGTTTATTCTGCTTTACGCTTAGTTCTTGCATTTCTTATGAGGGCTCTGCAATGCAAGCATTTCTCCATGAAGGCATTACTGTGTGGTAATTGTTCAGTTCTTTCTACACCAGAATACATGATCCACAGGCAAAAGGGCCCCTTCTCAGCCGATCCAAACCCTGGGTTGGATCAAACTTACAGCTTTTTCATATAAATAGCAAAAATAAACCTTGCTCTGCCCTACAGCATCAGGGATACTCAATTCTCAGCCAGAGTCACCTGTTACAAGAGGCTTCATAGTAGTTACATGGGTCCAAATTTGGCCTTGCAGAATTTTGACTGTAGGAGGAAAGGGCTGGGAAGGAAAGAGCGATCTGACTGAAACCCCACAAAGTGACAGGTAGGGTTAGAAAGGAGTGGGAAGCTTAATAGTTAACCTCATATTCAGTGGTCACTGTATCTAAATCAGAACTACTTTTCAGCTGTGATGGAGTCTATTATAAACAGTAAACACAATCTCCTTCCCCATTGCCATCCCAGTAGGGGTATTTGCAGTGAACACTCTCATTTTCCATTTGAACTCGTAATCTTAGAGTTCAGCCTAGGTTACATTCTGTGTTGGGATGGGAATATTTGTACTTAGACAGTTTATTGATCTGGTCTTAAGTTATTACACTCAAAAAAGTGATGAAAAAAGATTTTAAAAACATAGAACAACTAAGCTTTACTAACCATTAATTTTAAAGCTATATCATACAATTAAAATTAACAATGATATTGATCTGACACCTAAATATAAGTTTAGCTAGGGATTTACAGCTGCCTTCTGTTCACATTAATAAGCCAAATTTACACTCAAGCGAATCAAACTCCGCTACAGAGACTCAGACACTGCAGCATCCTCTTGGTTTTTTTTTCTGAAAATAGCTATAAAGAAGTATGAGAATCTGGACAAAAAGATGAGTGAGAAAACCTTATTTTAAAAATATCTTACAACTGTTGAAAATAATGCACCTTGCTTTTACACCTGTAGCAATGCAGTGCAAGAATCCCTTGCTTGATATGCACAATAAAGAAATGCTATGCTCTTCACATTTCAGTGTCAAGGTTGTGTTATGACCCTGTATTCGTTGTATATGTCATCTTGCCACAGAGGAATTAAAAATAAGACTTTCTAATGAGGGTAACAGAAACATTAATAGCTGGCTTGATCTGAATTCAGATTAAGGAGGGACAATGGCTGATTTTTAAATAAGCAGCTGCTAAAGAAATCCCCAGATCAGCTCCCGTGCTTGTAGGAAATCTCTTAATACTTGCTAAAAGGGAGTCTTGGAAGATCATTAAAAATGTGGCTGCTTTTCCAGGGCTCACCTCAATCATGCAAGGCTCCTCCACTGCTGCTGTGTGTATACTCAGACCTGCCCTTCTGCAGTTTCTCCCTCCCCACCCCTGGCATTACACAGTCTCCTGCCTATGGGGAAGGGCCTGGGGAGGGTCTCTCTCTGGCACTTTTGACAGGGCCAGTCTTCATTCGGCAATTCCTCCAGCAACTGTTTGATTTTGTCAGGGAGCTGGCTTGACAGTTCATCTGCCCATCCTCTTCCCCCTCCACCTCACCCTGTATAATTTCGCATTTCAAGTACAATAATGGCAAGCAGGATGAAAAACATACAGCGCTGTTTCTTTTTAAGGTGATCACCTCAATATGCATTTTTCAGGCACAAAAGCCTGGTTTTAGCACAGGACGTGATCTGTGGCTTAAAAACCCTTCCTTGATCAAACCCCTTCATTTTCCTTGTTTGTGGAGATGCAGTATGAGGAGCTGAAATCCCTTAAGAAACACAGTGCTGGAGGGTGGAAAGGCAACGAGCACACTAGCATGAGAGAGAGCACTTGCTATGTTCAATAATCAATGCCCAAAGGCTGGTGGAAGACAGCTAAATTATCACACATGAAATCCCCATCTCCCTGGAGATGAGTCTTTCTGCTGACAAGGTAGGAAGGAGCAGCCACACTTTGAAGCATTTCTGGTACATATGTGGATGAGACTGAAATCTGCACAGTGAGGGCTCTTGCAGCAGAAGGACAAGTGATTTTCCCTGCAAAGCACCAGGCACAGGAAGGCTTGGGTGGTCAGGGTCTCGATAAGAAAGTCTTTTGGATGGGACAATGGAGGAATTTCCATTTTCTATTTTCTTCCTGCTGTACTCCATGAGAGAACATGGGTACAGGAAAGATACGATGGCTGAGGAGGAGACACCTAGACAGGTCCTCTCAGCTCTGTGCTCCTATGACCATCAGCAGAAAGGTCTCCAGAATTGAGCTGCTGAAACAGTGTGGTGATGGGAGGAGAGAGGTCTTGCTTTGCATCCCATCCACTTGCCAGTCTTTCTCTTAGAGATTCCTGCTTTATAGACAACAACCCTGATCCGAACCACAACAATGACCAGTAACAGTTTTTTAATTGTGTATGAACAGAATTTTTCCCTTCCTGTTTTCCATCATATTTACACTGGCCTGTGACATGCAAGACTGTAAAGTCCATAAAGCTGAACTGTGAAAACCACAGTCTACTGGAAAAAGTAATCTCTGCCTGCAAAACTGTATTGTTCTCCTTTTGGCCAAATGGGTGAGGAAGTGAGATCTGCGCTCATTTTGATGGCAGAGATCCTGCAGGTGCCTCAGTGAGGACAGGAGGAGACATAAAAGCCCTGCTCAGGCTCCTTTCTGAGATCCCAGCCAAGAAGAAAGCTGCCTCGTACAACTGCTGAAGCAAAGAGCACATCCAGATTCACTTGTCTTCATGGCAGCATCTGCTAGAAAATACATGCAGAGCTAAACCTCAGCCTGGAAATAATATTTTTTAAAGTTTGTGAACAAATGCCATCCGTTCCTTAATGACATTTGTTTGTTAGTAACTTCTGGAATAAGAAATTATTTCATTCTCAGTCTCTGCATTTTCTTCCTCTCTTTTGAGTCAACAGGAATTGAACCTGTAAGTGAAAATAGCTTTCTGTCTCCAAACAGACTGAGTCAGTACCATGGTTTTAAAGAGATAGGGGAATGCTATTGACAATTAGAAGGCAAGAGATAGAAAAAGTGTATTGCAATGTCATTAAACAGATACTGGAGCTTCAGAGCTAATCTTCACTTAAAGAAAATGTTACTGCTGTATGAACCAACTGGGCTGCTTCCACAGCCAATACTGCTGTGAGAATGTTTGCCTTTAAAGATATTAAGATATTCACAGCGCTTGCACACCTTTGCTGCAGGAGCAAAAGGAAAGGGTAATGTTCTGCCTCAGTGTTTTGTACTATTAGATCTCCCCCTTCATAAAAAGATACATGCTTTCAAATAAACCTGCCTACTGCCACATGTGTATCATCTATGTTTGAATCTGCTGTGACGATGGGAAATGCATTTGCATGTATGCATTGCAATGGCACCTGCATCTGTGCGGAGAAGTGCTCGTGACATACCTAACGGGAGAGAGATTGCCAACACCCAAAGCATCACTGCTGATTTGTCTACACAGCTCATCAGAGAGAAGGTTAATTTTGACACTGCTCCAACAGACTGTGGAGTCAGTCAGTGCCTTGTTTGTTCCGCTATATAAAATGTCCCAAAGGAGGTGTGGCGGAGGCGATAACCCGTGCTGGGACTATGCTTAGGGGACTGGTGTCTGCATCACTCAGCAGCCAGCACAGCCATGCCTGGGGCTGGCCTCACAGAGGTGACATTTCCACCTCCTCAGCCGGCCACAGAAAACAGGCCAGTTAGTTAGGTCAGCCTTAAAAATGAGGGGGAATTTGGCAGTGAAAGTGATGTCTGTTAAACAATAAAAATATTCAAAAAAGTGGTTTGGAATTTGGGGTAAAACAATTTATTCTTCTCCAATTTACATCTCTTCCTTCATTTACTCCCTGCTGTCTATAAAGACAAACTGCTCTGGACAGCCAGACACCTCTAAAAAATTAAATCATGGAACAGTGTGAGAGACCAGGTCTCTTTGGGATCAGAAGAAATCAGGGCAACAAACACTATGCCGAGTAACCTCGGGGCAGGCGATGCCAACTGGGATTATCTGAACGCTGACTCCTTGCGCTTTGCTCTGCTTACTGAGCAGACCTGAGAAACAGCATAAACCCACCTAAAAAACCACAGCTGAACTCGGAGAGTGAGAGAGGAAGATCAGCGAGGAGGGTGAGCCCTCTGCCCTCTGCCTGGACAGGGTGGCAGCACTCCTGTACCCCAGAGTGAAGTGTCTGGGAAGGTCGAACGATCCCTTTTAGGCCAAATGGGAAGGACTCCAGAGGAGCTCCCCATTGCTTTCCTGCTCATGGCCATACCCCAGAGCTATCTTCTCCTTTCCCCAGGAGCACGGCCCTGCTCTACTCAATCTAATTTTATCAGTACTGAACGAAATCACAGCTGGTTCAGATCTAAGGACCTCACTATGTGTTTGGAAGGCAGACAAGACACTCAGCAAAAAAAAAAAAAAAATTTGGTGCGGAGAAGAGGAATCCAGAAGCAGCAGCAATGTTTAGGATGCCTTATTTGGTGAACAGACTGCAATCCAGCGAGGCTTCAAAGAAGCTGAGGCTATGGCAATCACTCCACCTAGATAAAGTCACCTTACACTGGAAAAAGAAACCTCACCCATTTTGATATTATTCAAAAAATGTCCAGATACCACTTTAAAGGGAAATTTCCAGGATAGAAATATTTTTGGTGCTCCACATTGATTACCAAACTGCACTTTGGGTGATTAAACGCATTGGAAATTTAAAACTTGACATTTTTTCATTATTTATTGTATCTGCTTTGCTGCCATGAGGTTAGGCAATTAAACAAAACAGTTTATCATGGAGTTTCAATCAATTTTCTTCTCAAGTTCTCATGCATGGAGATTATGTGGAAGTGCTTAGCTTGTAAATACTGCAGGGAAATGTTTATTTGTTTAAAAGTGCTTTCATAAAACCCTGGAATGCTTTGTTAACCCTAGATCACTGAGGAACAAACAACCGTCTTCAGACTATGTCTTCTTCCATATATATATACTATGGTTTAATCCTGTACTTAAAAGTGATTTTATAAAAAGTCCTGTGATCCTTCAAATGTTTCCACTAATTTTTTTTTTTTCACTAACCAACACACAGAGGTCACTTCTTTTCCTCTGAAGTCAGTTTTCCATAGAATCTACTTCCCTCTTCCCATTTATTTTTAATACTAGCGGTTTCATCCACAGGAATATATACTGTTAGAAACCAGAAACAGCTCTGAAAGGCAGTCCTACCGGAAGAGCTTCCTGTCAGAAAATAGGTACAGCTTTAGCAGCAACCACAGTTGCACACTGGCTTTGACGTTGTTCAGAATTATTTACTTATTTTATTTTTTCTTCATATGTATTTATTCCATCATAGTGTTCAGCTGTCTGCGAGAGCAGCAGGGTTCTGTCCATGAGGGCTGCGCTACGGCTGAGCCTATGGGTGCTTTTAGCTTGCATATGGTCAAGCATCCATGAGTTTGTCAGTATGTAGGTAGGCAGGTACCTTCTGGGCATCTTCTTTGTGTCCTAACATATCCTTGTCCACTGCTGCTGGGTTTTCTTAATGCCAGAAAGTTTTTCAAGCAACAGCATTAAGAGATTCGGCTCCCCTTTCATGGATTTTAATGAATGTGTTAGAAAACTAATATCCCTGAGATCATTCTGCCAGCTGAAATTGGCCAGTGGACCTAAGCATGGAGCATACCTGCCCGTACAAAGTACATCTGCATCAGACTGATTCTTACTAGGAAACCAAACTGAAGATATATGCTATGTTTCCAAGCCCCTCTGTCAGTTGGTCCCCTCACGCAGTCAATCCTGCCTTTCTTCTCAGCAGACTCCTCAGCCGTTTTTGGGTGTCTGTGGAACACAAAGCCTGAGGATTATCCCCTTCCCAGCCACTTTCCTAGGGCTTCTTGCAGAGATGCCATGTGGGAAGGAAGACACTCCAGTTGCCCAGACGCAGCCTGTGCTCTGATACCAGAGGAGTCCAAGGGCTGCCAACTGGCTTGTCTAAGAAGACCAGTACTACCTCCCATTGATGTCTTCCTTTCAGCTGGAGGATCTGAGGAGAGGTGAGGCTGGCTTACCCTTCACATCTGCCATTGCCCTGCAGTGCTGCTGTGAACCACTGTCAGGGAATTGAGGGCACTGGGAGTTCAGCTGGGAGCAAAAGCTGGCCCCCTCGTAAGCCCAGCAAGGACCCAGATGTTCTCCCAGAGGGAGCCCTCACTCAATTGCCTCACTCCCGAACGGCCACTGCAGGGGCTGGACAGCCACCAGCATTAAACTGCAAAACACTGTTGAACAAGGATCACCAAGGGGACATGAAATCACAACTTCAGATGGCAATTTCCCTTTTTTTTTTTCTCCATAAAACTACCACTGTAAGCATCTACTGCCCATTACTTGGTGAAAGTCTTTCCCGAAATGCAGTTCACTGTGAACAGATTTGGGAAATGACGTGCTTCAGTCCCGGATTTCAGTGTCCTCCTCAGCTGATGCAGCTCAGAAAGCAGGCCCTGCTGTGACTATCTCCTTGTACAAAGCTGCCTTCATGCAGCTCTGGAGACAATGCAGAGGAGGCGTCCCAAAAGCAAACGAAAAAACGCTACAGCGAGTGCGCTGCTGCTGTGCAAGCACGAAGGCCAAAGGCTGCAGCATTGTCAAACGCGTGGGTGTTTCGGTGTCGCCACTGACGTTTTGGCAAAGGAAACGCACACTCTCTGCCTTACGGCTTTCTATTGGAAAGATGATTGATTTCCTCCTGAAACTGTTCTGATATGAAGTGGTGGTTACCTGAGAAAGCCTCATTCATAAACTGTGGGTGGGTAATCAGGGATGGGGGGAGACCTGTTTTTCCTCCTATAGAGTAGAAAGCTCTTACAGTTCATCTTTGTTCTGGACGAAACAAGAGGAACAGCGCACATGTGGTCTTCATTAGTGACGCCCCTTTGAAATGTCTCCAAGTCCTTGGGTTGTAACTTTAGCACACAAAGGAGTGAGGGAGTGAGGAAGGGAGGAAGGGAAGGAGGGAGGAATGAGGCTGCTGGAGCCGTCCCTCTGAAATCCAGACATGGATGGACTTTTTCTTTTTTTCCTTTCCCTCCCACCCTTTCTTTCTTATTCTTTTCTTTTTCCCCACCCCCGCAGGCACAGAATTGTGAACTGGGAACTCCTCAACTGGGAAAATATATTTAAAAAAAAAATTCCACTGCTCTTCTGTCAAAGCAAAACCAAGATGAATATTCTCTTCTAAATTACAAGCATTAAATGACAGCGTGGAACAGTTATCATTTCATTGCTCTTTATGCATATGTGCTTGCGTATATGCTTTTGTGGTTGCGTGAAGCCTGTGAGACTCCAGTAGCCCGGAGTTTAAAAAATGCTTTTAAAGGAGTGGTTAGAGAGCAAGCAGGAGAGTGTGGTCTGATCTGGCAAGCCGAAGTAATAGATGATGATTCCTGCTCATTAGGAACCAGGTCACAGAACTGCAGCCTGATCAACATGCCTTCCCTCTAACTGCCTGGTGCTTCCTCATGCCTTGAACATGTACACCACTTCTCCTTCCTGAGAACACTAATGAAGAAGGAAATTGTTTGGAAAAAAAAACATACTAACTCTGCATATATTAATTTTCTGTGATTGTGCCCATCAATTAATCGCATTCAGATTTCAGTCCCCTTAAATTCACAGCTGCACACATATGGCTTTCCATACCAGAAATCAATTAGAAATTGATGAAAGCTAAAGAATATTAGCAGGAAAATAACCAACAGCAAATAAAAATGTGTCAATTAAACCCAGGGGCAATCTGGATTCCCTCCTGCAGCCTGCGAGAAATGAGAATATTTCACAGCACTGAGAAAATTACATCCACATTGCTGGTAGCAGAAAAGGAAGCATCCTTTTCACTCTTGAGTGGCTTTGGGAACACTGATGTGTTCAGCTGGCCAGATGTAAAGCATGAAGATTTCTCACACATGCACACACATCCCTTTCCCTTTTGTACTGCCTCCCCGTTAGCCTGAATTTCCCAGGTAATGGACCTTCCCGTGAGAGGGACGACAGCCCAACACACGAGCTGGAATAAAAAGGTGCTGACGTGGGAGAGGCTCAGTCCGCACAGGTGCAGGAAGACAACAGCCCAGACCAGCATCAGAAACAGCCATCCTTTCGTGGCAGGGCCTGAGAAGACCGTCCGATCACTTTATAGAAAAAAACTTCTTTCTTCCTGTCCACTCCTCATTGTAACTGCTGAAACAGAGATATTTCTGCCCACCCAAAAATCACTGTTGATGTTCACAGAACAGTGTCGTCAGACCTGTGGCTAGCAGTTGTAAGCAGGCGGTTGATGGCCGGCCTTCTCCACAGTCACTCAATTCCCAGAAGGTTTTTTGTCTTTGTAGTCCTTTTTGTCCATCCTTTTCTTTCTCTGATGTTATAATACACAATATACCAAGGGCATACAGTGCTGTAATAGCACAGTCCAGACACTGTTGAACAAATGAGGCTTGTACAAAAGAATGAGTGCTATGAGTAGCTATGAGTAACTATGAGTTACTTTACTTAATTGGGCAACGCTTTTCACCTTACCTGCATAAGGATTTGCCATTTGGCATCAATATGAGGCTGCATAACATTGTTCAGTTTAGCATAAAAAAATATTAGAGTCTTGGGCTAAATTGTGTGATGTCGAAGCAGATATTTGGCAAATGGTACTTTAGTCCCTTTGCATCTGCCCAGCACTGTGTACAGAGCATAGCATGACCAGTCCTCTGCCTTTCCTTGTACATAGGGCAGAGGAGTTCCAGCACCTGGGCAGAACTGGGCAAGTTCCCCATCATCATCCTCCACAGGGCTTCTTGCTGACTGTGAAACAATCTTGTGAAATATCAGAATGTGCCAAGAAGGGTGCAGGAGTGAATGGCACAGGCTATTTCATTCTCACAATATATTAAACCAGAAAAAAGTACTTTGTTGGCCAACATTAAGAACAAGTGCTGGCAAGCTAGATATTAAGATGTGGGAGTCACCTCCTCTTGTTCCTCTTTCTGTACATGGCAATAAAATGCAGGAAGACCCACAATGACCCACAAACTGTTATCTATGGAACGAAATACTGAAAACTCCCTAACTTTCAGATGGGCATGTAACCTTCTTTAAGTTATTTTAAAAATGCTTAGAAGAATGGGTGTAGTGTTTGAAGCATGATTATGACTAATCACATATTTTAGGAAATCAGTGCACAACCAGCCTCACTCTAATCTCCCAGCAGGTTTACAGCCAGGCAGTTCTCCCTGTTGATAACCAGGGAGATCAGGATCAGGTCACAAAGAGTCATTTTTATACCACTTGGTATCCTAGTAATGGCTAAAAAAAGATAATATAAACCTTTTGTCTCTGTACTTCTACGGACACATTTCCTGTGTATTTATTGCACTCCATTCACAGGTATTTCTAAAAGCCGGGGATCACTCCTGCTCCTGTAGCTCTTTAAATACTCATTCATGGCAGAAAAACAGCTCTGAACAACACAAGGCTGCCATTCCCTGCTTCTTATCTCACCTTCCCCAGCCTAATCCTCTTACAATTCCATTGGCTTCAATAGACACATCCCTGATTAATGCCACTGTAAATAAGATCAAATCAGACTACAGTCCATGTTGTTCTATAAGAAGACATACAAAAGAGTTGAAGACAGCCAACTAAAATCTTCCTTTCAATAACAGAACTAGAAATTTTTTATTCTAATTAGTCAGAAAGGTTGGCTTACATAAATGCCAATTATCAAATAGGTAAAATAGATTAGTATCAATATACGTCCAAAAGCCAGTAAACAAATTAATACAAACTCAACATGTATGATGCTATTTTGTTTCAGATCAGGTCACTAATGGCCACAGATGCAATTGCATGTTCACTTTGGAGGTGTGGTCACAGGTCACACAGGCACTCCTAACTCATTTTCAGTGCCAGGTAAAATGCGCCCTATAAAAACAGTGCTGTACTCCAACTGCGCTGCCAGAGCTCTCGCTATCCTGATAGTCCAAGTGGCCCACTTCCTAATGTACATGTGCTCCTATTAAAAAATCTGTGCACTTTCCAGAGCCTCCTGATGCAAAGGCAAGGACATTTGGTAAGCAAGGGCTAAGAAAAATTTAAAATTCAGATCCTGAGAGGTAATAAAGTAGTTCAGCATTTCAGTCTCTCTTCACAAACCGCTCTTTTGATTCCTTTCCTGTTGCATGCAAAATAATCCAAGCAAAACTGAAAAGGTGCATTAAAACTGAAAAGGTGCATTAAAAAAGGCTCCAATAGCAAGACCTTAAAAAGCAAAGCTCATATATTCATCACAAAAGTTCACAAAATAAATCTGTCAGTGTTGATGCAAACTGTGCTGCCCACCAGACAGCTCTTTTTCACTTTTACTGAGGATTATATCTGTATCGTGCAGAAGTACACTTCAGATTTTCATGCTCTGAGTGATGAATCACATTATATTTCAGAAGAGCACATATTTTTTGAGATATGTCCATGTTTCTGTTTGTATCAGATAATCAATGACGTAATTTCTTCCCTGTGTTGTTTTGAATATTTTTGTTGCCTATAGGGACTAGAAATTGCAGATGCAGGCAGAGATTTTTTTCTGAGTTAAATAAACATTTTCAACCAGTTCGAAGTTTGGTTTCAGGTTTCAAGTTCAAACTGGTTCTTATGTTATCCATATGTTTGCCCACTCTTAACAACAGAGACTTTCTATAAGCTATATAAATTTCCCTTAATAAAATGCTCTGATCTAAATTTTTGTAACATGACCGCTGTTTTCACATGTCAAATTGAAGGTATGTTATTTTCAGAAAGTAAGGGCTTAGCACTTTCTAAAACTTCAGCAGGAGATTGTGTTTTGGGCTAGAAATCTGAATATTATTAAGTGCTTGACAAAAATTCTTCCTTCTGTAATGGGGCTGTTCATAGTAGAAGTACCAAATTACTACTTTCTTCAGGCATTTCAGAGACACTTATTTTTACTACTTGGTTCATGATATGCCTAGCATATATTTAGGGTTTTCTAACCTGAAAAAAAAAATGCATTCTTTATTAAGCATTTTGAGACCCACTGATAGAAAAACTACTACAAAAGAGTCTGGAATTAATAACAGCAACAATAAGCTGCAAGTGCCAAATCGTCATTCAGATCTTACCATCCCATCCATGAAAATAGAAATAATACATCTAACTCATTCATCCCATTCATTGCTTTCTATGCTTTCATCAGGTTATTCACACTGACTTTTTCTTTGTGATAAAACAACCTCAGCCTGCCGAGTGTCTCTTCATGGGAACTGTAGATGTTCCCGCGTTCTACCTCTGTATCTTCTTCTCCTCTCACGCATGGTCTTTTCAGCGCAGGACCGAGCACTGTGTCACAGCCATAGCCACTGATATCTCTAAAGGCCTTACAATATTGTCCCATCATTATTTCAGTTTCCCAAGTAGCTGCGTTGAATTTATACAGTTTTAAAGGTCTAGCTTTTTAACATGCCACTGCATTAACAGTGATAAATTGAAGAAAGCCCCTAGAGAAGGAAATGTCAGTGTAGAAAGGCTCGCTCAGAGGTGTTGAAAGGCTGGGCATGTGAAGGCACCTCTCCTCCTCTCTACATCTCTGAGGGAGAAGCCAGATGAGCATGCATATGGCAGAGCCCTTATAGCTACTCCCATAGCTGCTTCCCGAGAAGAGACACCAAATGTACAGGGTGATGACGGGGGAAGCTGATGTTGAAAGGGGCCCCATAAGGTGAGGAGAGATGTTTTGCTATAGTCTTGGGCTTGATTCTTACTCACACTAAAAGGGACCTTTTATACCCTAGGCCTGGGTCTTGGAGAGGGTCAGCAGTATGCAGGGAGGTTTTGCATGCATGGCAGAGCTGAAGGGGAATACAAGTCTGGGAGAGAGAGCAAACATGAACACGATGAGGCACTGCACTATTTGCCTTTACAATGTACTGTCAATGGTGACTGCTCATACGCAGACGCCAAAATATTATTTTCTAATACTACTCAGATGTGAGCCTGCATTTTTCTGGTTTAAATTGTCTTTAAATGTGGGAAAGAACAATTGTCTCCTGGCTGCAAGTTTGTTAACCCAGACAGTAATAATGTTGCTAACTCCCAGACCTGCAAGATTACTTAAAAATATGAGCCCTGCAGGTTTGACTGGGTTACGAGAATTTAAGGGTCCCGTATCTGTGATAAAAATCTACTTATTTACAAGAGACACATAACACTTAGTTTCCTTGATGACAGCAGGTGTCAAAGAGCAAGAGACCTTCTCCTTCCTCGCTGCGCCAAGGCCCTTTTGCTGTCAGCAGTTTGTCCAAAATCTCTGCATTTTCCTCTCGGTGATACTCCTAGGCCGTATTTCCTATGTGCAGTGTTGCTGCCTTCTTTCTCTGACACGTCTGCTGCTTCACTTTCTTTCCTTTCTTTTCATTTACTCATGAGTCATCATTAAACAACAGCCACCAAAACATCATATGCTGTGGAGATGTCGTTGCTTTGGACTATGTGTTCTTGTGTTGGGGCAGAGAGCACAGTGGTTTCTGCTGCCTTGTTCCACGATGATTTTGTAAGCTGTTTCTTGATGCTATCTCAAAGGAGGAGGGCTGCACATTTCCATTTGTACTTTTCATCTAGGTTTCACCTGGTTTTTCAACCACCAGCCACTCTTGAAAACACCTATTTCAAGAGTTTCCGCATCCCTGGACGAGCAAATGGAACGGCAAACTGTGCTGTGTTTTCCTACACTACCTGAACTCCTAGCTGAACTGCAAATAGTGTTTATTCTGATAAGAATCTGCAAAGTGCAAGACGATGTTGTCATAATTGGAAGATCAAAAGGTAGAAGAGCTGTGGCACATTGGCCTTCTCAAGATGCTGCTCACACCAGTAGGCTGGATATATGGGATTACTTTTTGCCTCTCTTCTAATTACTGTTCCATGCTGCATTGCAAAGCAATAAATGAGGCATTTCTCCCTTGCTGGTCACATTTTACTCGACTGGTTATCACCATCTGACATCATAAAAAAGTGACTACAGCAAAACCAGAAGCTACGCTGGATAAGTTAATTATATTTAATGAAAAAGTCTACTTTGGATGTTCCAGAAGCTCCAGTTTTGTGACAGAAACTGCATGATCCTTCCTCTATGCAAGCAAGAGTAATTTTTATTTACAGCATATACCTTTGAGGAAAAGATTTCCTTCTCTCCTATTTCTCTCTCCCTTTCCTTAAAGACCACCTGAAGACAAAAAGGCTAAAATATTTGAAAGGAACCTGTGCCAGTCTCCTTTTAATGAACTGTGCATGCTCCTTTGTGGTAAGATAATTTCAATTATACAGAAGTCAAGCTTCAGTGAATTCTAGGCTCTTCTAAATGAGGTAAGGGTGCAACTTCCCAGCTAGTGATTTTCTGATTCCTGAGAATCGTATTTGGATAAATAACTCCAAATAAAAGCTCCCACAAGCACTGATGGCTGGTTCTGCAGCAGTATGTTCAGCATCCCATATGCATTACCTTTCCCCAGAAATCTAGCAAATGAAGTCACTGGCAGAAACGCTTCTCAGAATACCAAACTGCAAACAAAGGCTGCTTAATATTTACAGATGGCAGATTTTACATTGGAATTGACAGCATGCACACAGGAAACCTGATTCCAGATGTTATGCCTATGCAGTGAGAGGAAGAGACGTACAACACAATCTCCAAGCCCAGTCAAATCAGCTCTGAACTGGACCGAATGGTTGCAAGTGAGTACTTGCAAACATGGGTTCTTTTTGGTGGAATTTGAGTGCAATTTTTTTGACAAAATTGCAGGAAAAAGGCAGACTCTGCAAACAGAAACAAAGAGATGTAATGCAAGTGAAGATTCATTTGGTGATGTGAACTTTTAAGAGCAGCTGAGTAAATAACATCAGGCAATTCTAAATGTTCTTCTTCATATTGTAATTAATTCTGGTTGGTCTAATACCAACCAGAAATGAAAGACACTGCTTTAATATAACTTGAAGGGAGGTAATGTAGAATGTGTTCAGATTTAGTCTAAAATAATGAGTGTGTTACTTGTCAAAGGTTCAGTGTTCGGGCTATAAGATGCTTCAGAGCAAGAGGCTCAGCTCAAATTTAGAAGTGCTAAAAGCTCCCAAGCATTTTCAGCATGATTCTGGGCCCTGACAGCCTGAGTCTATGACAATCAGCAGCTGTGGCTATCTTGTGAGTGCTTTTATGAAAATACATTACCATTTACATGAGAACTGAACTGGAAACTTTCTGTTTTAAAGGCCCTTTCAACCTGAGTGATAAAATCCCAGAAAGAACCCTAAGCCAGCTTGGTAAACACCAGTTCTTGAGACTTGCAGGGGTTTAGATTCAAGATTCTGGGACGTTTTCATATTTTGAATATCAGTTGCCCTCATGCAATGTGTAGCAGACAGAAAAGGCAGTAGCCAAGGAATTCCCTACTCCAAAACATGCCCCGGGCTATACTGTATTCACTCTTGTGCCCAACAACTAGGGACAAGTGACTCTGCACACAGAGCAGCCAAAAATTGGCAGCAAGAGCTGGAACGTGTAACAGGAGTGGTTTCCAGAGTCACCCACGGTGCCAGCAATCTTACAGAAAATGCGCCTGTGTCAGAGGGAGCCTGCTGGGCTACACCTGTTGCACCAGCATAGCAAGTAGCTGTTCCCAGAGCCCCCAGAGCCCACTCATTTATGGTAAGTGAGTGGAAGAAGACAAAGGAAATTATATACCAACCAAAAGAGAGCTGAGATGTGTTTTGTATACTCTCAGAAGCAGCAATGAATGGAGGACAGAGACCTTATGTCTGTAAGAAACATAAGTACTCATGGACTCTGGGAGAAAAGCATTATGCACAACCTCCTGAGAAACGATGTGTTAAAGGTAAAAAAACAGTAGCCATATTGCTCCCCATTTGGAAGTTGCCCAAAGGAAATAAATGCAGCAAGTATATTCAAGCAAGCAACAGTTCTCCTCCCTTGTTTTCCACTTGGAGGGAAAACCGCAGTGACCTGGTATGCACAGAGCACCCTTAATCCTTCTCTGGTCTTGTATTCAGTGGACACACAAAGCTGCATCAGGATGAATTGGCTCCACACTGGTGAGAGCTTGTTTGCTTCTGAATATACGGTGTTCACCACTCACTTTTGAGGCACTGTGCCAGGGCACCGCTTCTGTGGCTGACTCTTTCCCTAGTGGGAGTATATCGTCTGTGCATGTGGTTACTGTTCCTTAGTTACCATTTATCTGTGATAACCAGCTAAAAACCAACCTTTTCCTCTCCAGTCAGTTTTCAGCCAAGCAAGCCCCTCTATTTTTTTTTAACTGGTATATGTACGCTGCTGGCACAAGAGAAGAGCATTGGAGAGGCCAGGCTGGAAGGCCGGGGAAAGACCATGGCTGCTTCTTTTGACTGCAGTGTTGTTTCATACCTGCTTAAAATGTTCATCAAGTAACAGTCTGTGCCTTAGGTTGTGGTTACCTTAGCTGCGCAGTGTATCTAATGGCTCTGAAACAGGTAAACATGCCCTCCCTCCAAACTGTCCCTCTTTTTTCTCTTCCTCTTCCACACTCTCAGCTGCTCACTCTCACCTTAGTCTTCATCCCAGCTTTGGAGCTACTGGACCTTGCATAAACCAATCCAGTTCATTAGCTCAGCACAAACTTGCCCAGGTAGATTATGTTGGATGGGAAGAGGGAGTGATGAGCTGCCTCCACTCACAGATTCAAGGCAAGGGAAGTGGCAGGATCATTAAGACGAGAGCATGAAGTGCCATTCTTGACAGCGGGAGCTTAAGTTCAGTTCACTGCCTCTCCTGAAAGCCTTAGATAACCCACGTAAAGTAGGACTTAACTCTCAGAAGTATCTAAAATTCAACTATTGCCTCCACTTTGAGCCAATGAGCTGACTTGCCTTGGGCTTCTACCCCTGCTCAGAAGCTAAGCAGGAATTAGCCTGACTCTAGGACTGACTTTCAGTGGGAAGTGGCCTCCTCAACAGATTGCAGAAGCAAGCTTAGATTTTCCTGTGTACTCTTTGACTCCTGCGCTCTTTTATTCTTGATTGCATATTGGCGAATAGTCTTCCCTTTGCCCAGGTGGCTGTAAGTCTTGTCTGAAAACCCCAGAATCAATTGCCTTCTAGCGGAAGACAATAACCTAGAAAGTAAGGTCTCTTAATTCCCATGGATGTGTCATTGTTGCAAAAAGAGTCTTTCTCTTCCGCATAGTACCCTGAGAAAAAGCTTGAGTGTCTTGAGTCACCTGGTCTACAGCCTGGAGGCAGCCATCTATCCAAGGCCCTCAGTTCTCCCTGTGGCTGGCTTTAGCCCAAGCTGGCAGTGCATTGACTCCTTCCATCAGATCCTATCCTTAACGTTTCTGCACGGAGATTCCATGCAAGATCCCTGCCTTGCGTCATTACTTAAAAGCGCTACAGAATTCATGGGGTTTTGAGCCTCGAGAAAAAAATGCATAAGCCTACATTTTAGCAGTTCAGTAAAACTGCTTCATTGCGTGTGTTGTTGAAAAGACATCCACTAATGATAAATCACAGGGACTGCTGTTAATAGAGAGCTTTCTCCTCAGCAGCACAGGCTAGATGGATTGCACCAAGCTTGCATCAGCTTTTGACATCAACTTCCTCCAGAATATCCATGCAATGACAAAATGTTCAAGGCACGTAGTGACTCAAGTAGAGCAAATCCAAAAGCTCAGCTAAAACTCCAGGGTGAGAAATGCAGTTAACATCACATCTGAAGGAGAAAGGAATTTTGTAGCAGGGGGTAATGCCTCCCTCTCAGCAGGGGAGAGCTCTCCTAGGGATAGTGCACAGGCCATGGAATGAACTTCCTCCGGAACTTAACAACTGACCACAGCAAAGCATGGAAGCATGGGGGATTTTTCAACCTTGCTCTCTCTAACGTAAACACATATCACCATTAAAAACCAGGAAAAGAAAAACCACAGTAAAAGCCTAACTACCTTACTAAGCCAAATCATACCAAAACGTAACACCTCCCCTGAAGAATTGGCCCCACACAACAGATTTCAGCTGCTCCAGCGGCATAAGTGTAAGTACTTTGACATTACAGAGATGAAGAAGCAGCAAGGTAAAGCTTCATGCAGTACCTCTGCATGGCAATATACCTGCAGTAGCAGATTTGAAGGGACGCAGATCTGCATATGTGTTAGATTCTCACACTCAGTAAGAATCTGGAAGTTTTAAGAAAATAAACTCAGGCAGCACACAGTAAGTTCATGAGTCATTCTAATAATGCTTTGCCTTGAAAAGGAGTGCTTTGAAATGGTCACTGTCTCTGCACAAATGGAATCACCAATATTTTTCTCTAGTGCACTCTGGAGGAAATAAAAACTTCCTCTGGATTGCCAGTTTTGCCAGTACGTAGGCTCTTCGAGATGCACTTATGCCTCACTGAGTTCTAACTTACTACACTAAAAAAAACACCCACCACTACTCTCTTTTGTTTGTTCATGGATGATGAAGCAATTTCTCCTTTGAAAATAGAAAAGTATTTTTTGTTTGGAAAAAAAAAAAAATGCCAGATAAATGGATGATTGGCATTATGTGGAGACTGGGAATTTGGATATGAACTCCTATTCCTTGGAAAGGTTTGTGTTAGACTGGGCAAGAGCAAGCGAAAAAGAAATGCTCACTTTAATTTATTATTGGAAAATAAAGAGTTTTTACCTTTCGAGTTTTCTGTTTTGTTTCTTTTTTACAGCTGCAGCTGCATACAAGAGTTTCTTGCTTTCTATTGAGAAGGTGTTGACTTTTGCTAATGGATTTGTGTAGCCATACTCTGTCAACACATCAGTATTACTCAGTGTTTCAAGCAATGGACTGACTGAGACTCGGGGCCACATTCAGAGACATTTTAATTCAAGTCTCCAACTACTTTTAAGAATGCCATATCTAAAAGCTCCCTTCCAAGACACTGGAATGCAAAGTATGTGGGAAATGTTATCTTATTGGCCTCATGTCTGCCAGTGATTGTGAAACAGCTTTGTTATTCTGGGAAAAAACAACTATGATTCCAGGCAAAGAGATTCATGTAAACTTGCTAAACCTTTAGGGAATACAAATAATAGGGAGCCTAGAGAAAATCTTTAATGCTGCATCACATGAAGATAGAATTAGTGTGAAAGACTGTCATTTGTAAACACTTCCCCACAAAAACATGCACTTAGAAAAACCATGTATCTAGTACAGTTTGCTGGACCTAACTCATCTTCAGACCATTTTTTCTCAATATGGTCTATTTTCCCTGGAGATAACAGACTGTGTCCATTGTAGAGTGTCACATACACAGGTGAGAGAGAAGAACCGGATGCTCAACCACAGTGGCCATGTTTATCTTGCACTGTAGTGCCTGGAGGCAAAGTGGGGTGGTATCTACCCTGTGTATTATGCGTGTGCTATGGTACAACGTCATCTCTGACTCAACCTGGTCAAAATACATGTAAGCTCTCATCCAGTCTGTGGGCCTTTGCACAGAAATTAGTGTAGTCTTGCACACACTTAGACCTGGAAAATAAATTCTAGGTGCTTCTCAGATTTTCATTTCAGTCACTTCTAGATGGCATCAGAGAATTGTACAGCAAGTACATCCACTCTGCATCATGCAGTGCTAGTGATGAGATACTAGCTGTGGAGCGAGGGTTGAGGGTTACTGTACTTCTGCCTGGGAAGTCCCAGCATCCTTTATCACAGAAGAGGTAGGCTTCCCTGACAGATACTCAAAGAAATATTTCTGTATTTCCTTTTCAGGCCAGGTCTAAAGGCCAGGTGAGATATTTTTTCTCAGAGAGCTAACGCAGGTCTTAATTGAAACGAACTTGTCTCTGGGCATAATTTTAAAGTTCTCTTAATATTTGCACAATCGAGTAAAAGCTATGTTATGCTGTGGAGATATTTCCATTTCAGTAGTCTGATCTTCTCAGTGGTGTTAGGACTAATTTGGGAAGTTTCTCAAGTTTGCCTTGAAAATCATTTTGAGCTCCATATCAGCTACACAATGTCAATACACGATGCTTTGTGTACATGCTGGTTGCCAGCCAGCTGGCTTTTTAAACAACCAGTTCAGGGAAAAGCAATTTTGGTGAGGGCTGACCACAGGTGGATTGACATTAAACTAAATTTTCAGGACTTAGTAATGCCAAGCCTCCAAAGTCTTGAAGACTTACTTAACATTATTTTAAACTTTGTTTGACTTAACAACTTCAAAAAATAAAGTGAGCATGAGGGATCCTAGCATGTCAAATCCCTGCATATATAACTCTATGTATTTAATTTGCATATTGAATCAATTTATTTTATACTAAATCTGTTTTTTGCACAATTATTTGAGTGTCATTCTTATTTTTGCCACAAACTAAGTGTGGTAGCTGAAATGCTTCCTTGAACACATGTAACCACCACATAATGTAAATATTGCCAAATGTTGCCTCTTGGCCTTTGGAAAACCATTAAAGGAATATAAATCTGCAGAGAATAATGTGGCAATATAGTGTAACTAAGCTTGTAGTACGCTAAAAATGGTCTGGTGTGGTCAGAAAGAAACAGTAATGGAGAAATCAGAAGGCAGGGTGTATAAATCACTTTTTGCAGATGGATATTTCACTCCCAAATACACTGAAGTATATACTAGTAAGATTTTCAGTGACTTAAAATATAGCCCTGCAGGAAATAGTAGTTGAAACACAATTATAGATCACTGTTTTCCAGTAGGGATTCCAGCAGCACTTCCAGCTTCAGCTTAATTTCACTTAATTCTTTAGGAAAAAAGTCCTATCTGAAACCATTTGACTGGAATGTGTCAAACAAAGTACAGTGTTTATTAAGACATTAAGTTGTTCTAACTTTAAAATAACTTTCCTGCATTATACAAAACTTACTGTAAGTCATAAAATGTTGGAAGAAAATCAGAACTCTATTTCTTTCAGAGATTTTTTCAGAAACAGTTCAGCACAAATCTGGATGCATCATTTTCTAATTACCTCTGGTGAGCAATAATATTTAAAAGACTTCCAAATAATAATATTTTTCTGTCCTACACAGTTTATATCTTCAAATGTTAATTGATCCTTTTAAACTGTGAAGGAGATTTTGGAAAAACTGGGTGATCATTAAGGATGATTCTGCTTCCTTTCAAAGATGCAACAGTGGTGCAGTCTCAGGCAGGGTAACAGAGTAACTGGAATAACCATAATTTTAGAACATTTCTTAGAGTGGATCACATCTTCATGCAGAGTTGGTATGGTGGACTCTTCCATTTCTCATTGCAAACATTTTTCTGACTACCTCAGTAGCTTCCTTGAGAAAGTAATATTAGGAAAACAGCAAACCAGCTTTTCAGTTTTTGAAAGCTTGAAATAGCAGTGAAAAGTAAGGAGGAGAACCCAGAAGCAGTGTCAGAATTCAGCACTCTCTGACAAGGTTCTTTTTGACATTCTGCACAAAAAGGGTTTAATTTTATGCATTTGAAGACGTTTGGTGTAACATAGGATTTTGATTTAACAGAGTGATAGGGCAGCGTGCTGAAATCAGAATATAAGCACAATACAGCAATTACAACACACAGTTGGATCACAATACACGTGATTACCCTTTCCAGTCTCTCTACACTCATTTTCATGATGTTGGGCATCCCCAGTCACTGGGGTGGAATACATGGCTTGAAGCCAGTTCAAGTCTCTTTGAAGTTAATTTTATTGATTGTTCAGTTTTTGTAGTTTATGCTGAGCCATGTATAAGCTTCCCCCACACTGGTCTCGCTAACTCTAGAAGACATTCACACTCTTTTGATTAACTCAGGGAAAACTCAGTGTATCAGCTGATCCACTCAACTGATACAGCCCTTCACCAAAAACAAAGGCCGCCCTCCAGCCCCCTTTGTGTTGAGTTCAGCTGTATGTGCAATAGCTGTGGTCACTCCCTACATTCTTCCCTGAGCTTCATGAGCACATTGTCTGTCCCCTGAGCCATCTTCTCTTGTAGGGGTTTGTCCATCAGTCACAAGCATATGATGCCAAGGAGCTCTTCAGGGATTATTAGCAATTGCTCCATAGAATACAGCTAGAAAATGTTTGAAAAATCATAGTTGCTCTAATGCCCTGCAGCCAATTCCAGAAAGAAGGGTCAGGCTTCGCTTGAAAGGGATTTTCTAAGTTATTCTGGGTGGATAGGGAGCAGAGAGAGAGAAAAGGAAGTGTAGAAAGCAAACACCCTCCTCCCCTTTCCAGAGTATAAGCTTTTAATTTTTTTTTTTTTTCTAAAATGAAGTAGAGAAGAAAAGTAATTGCATGAAATCTTTTTCCTTTTTCCTCTCGTTTTTCCATTTTTACCTAGTACATGCATTTAACATAATCACGACTCAGGAAAAATATGCCTGGACTTTCTAAGTGCAGTATACCCCATTTCCTGAAGCTAGCAGGGGAGATCAGGTTTCTAGGCGTGACTAAACAATGCCCACTGCATTTGGCTTTCTGAGGGCTGGAATGGAGTGCCTGGGTTCACTGTGCTGCTTGTCCCATTTTCAGAAAGCCTAATTTATGCATCACTGAGTCTCCTTATACATCACACTAAGACCAGAATCTTACTTTGGTGTGGTCTTACACAGCAGCTTGCCTAGAGGAAACCCTTTAGAAAGAGGAATGGTACTAAACACATGTTCTCACATTTGCTAAGGTTGAAATTATTAGAATATTGGGGTTTTTTAGATGTAAAGCCAGAAGAAAACATGCAAATAAAGCATTTTGGCTTGGGTTAAAATGAATTTAAAACTTCCTTTTTCTTGCCAAATAAAGCAAAAACCAGAAGGTGGATGGAATACTTGAAGGTTTTCCATGCAATCTAAAAAAAAAAAAAAAAAAAAAAAAAGAAAAAAAAAAGCAGCTAATTGTTTTTGAAATGCATTTGTAAGAAAGGCAAAAGAGCAGCATGTTTAAGTTTAGAAAGCTGTTGGATAGTAGCTGTAACCTTGCTCACTAATTCAGTGATTTTTAGACTCTTTGGCCAGGGCTTAAGTGATCCGGGTCCATCTTATTCCCTGCCTGCAGCAGTTTGAATTCACATATCTTACCTCTTAGAAAAGGATTTTCACCACCAAGCCATAGGATATACGCTGGATTGCTTCCCTTCTATTGCAGTCTTTTTAAGTTTGGTCATGCTTAGTCTTTTCAGCCAAAAGTGGGTAAGAATAATATCTCAGGGTACTGGCAGGAGTCTTAAGGTGATGTGGCCACAGGTAGCGTGAGGCAACTCCAGTCCCTGGGCTGCACACACCTCCAGTTCTGCTCTAGCTGAAGAACTACGCAAGGTATGAGACACTAGACTTCCAGTTCCTGGTTAGCTGCACTTCTGACCATGTACATAAAGCAGAACTGTAACCATAAGAGAGCAAAAGTTTGTACAGACATGTTTTCTCAGCTGAATAGTCCAGAGGTGTGGTTTTAAAAGCACAAAAAAGATTTGAATCTAGCTCTTCCAGAAGAGGAATGAGTTGATCCAAAGGGACATTCAACAGTTTTGTTGTTTTACACCCATTTTTAATAACCAAAAGTACTGATCTGATTCACCTTCAGTTCATAATTTTTTACAGGAAACCATCTTTTTCAGTAAATCTTTGGAAAAAAAAAGAGGAATTTCCTCCAGCTCTATGTCTGGCATTGTGCCGATATGCAAAATCACATTATATAATGCATTGGGGCAGAATACCTGATGGTTCAGGAAATAATAATGGAGAAGAGAACCAGAACGACAGCTGGTTTATAAGCTTCTCCTTCATAAATATGAATGGATAATATAATAATGTATATATATCCTGATTAATAATTTTTATGTCCTATCTATCCATCTTCTATCTGGGAGAATATCGACCCAACGGTCTTCCACAAACCCCAAATATTGCTATTCTTCTGCATTGTTATCACGTTAATTAGGGAATAGGGCAATTCTCCCACTTCAATACTTCCATCTGTTTCTGATTTACCAGTTTCACATATTATGAAAATGCGCCAGACAGCAGCTCCGTCCAATATGTTTCATGTTCGCAGTATACATATGAAAGATGGTTTAGTATCAGTAATTAAGCATTTACTGGCCTTCATTTTAGCTCAATATTTCTTCTCTGGAGGGGAAAATCTCCAGCTCCTGAACAATTTGTCACAGTGACTCTGCAGCATGCATATGGCATAAGGAAAATTGCATTTCAGCCCCTCAGTTGGGCGTGCCAGTAAATTGCTAAATGATAAAATCCTGATTCATCTAAAACAGTCTTATTTACATGATTATGTTCCTAGAGGTTCCAAAAAATATCTAGATTGCATCATGCTATATCTTGTCCAAATATTTAGTCAAAGACAGCCCCTACCTCAAAGAGCTTATACCAAACATAGACAAGAAAAGGAGTAGAGGAGGCTACAGCATGCTGGGCAGAGAGAGGCCAGGCAGTAAATTTCTCCCAGTAAGCAAGAAGTCTGTGGCACTGCCTCAATCCCAAGTCATTGCTCTAATGACAGCAATATCCAGCTGCCGACAAGGCTGACAGCATTTCCAACTATACAGTTTTCTGCACACAGTAATAGTTCAGGTTTGAAGGAAAAAAAAAAGAAAAAGAAAAAGAAAACAAAAGGATATACTGCATATTAAAAATGTGGTCAATTGCTACATGACACATACAAAAGAATATGCTGTCTTTCATAGGGCTGGAATGAAACAGCAACCCAAATCATTATAGACAAAAGGAAAGACACCTACGCAAAAATAGTAATCAACTGATTTCTGGAGTCATCAGTTCTGGCGGTAGGGAGCTGTCCCAGTCTTACTGGTAGCTTTCTGTCACAAGTATAATGAGGCAAAATATTCCACAAGATGCAAGATATTTATAGGGTCATATGGGGAAGCAGAGGAAATGCCTTCGCATAACAAAGCAGGCTACACTGAAAAAATCAGCTGACAAAACAGAGACCTGCTTAGAAGGGTACACTCTTCTGAAATGCATTTAAATTACAGTACTTATTTTCTTTTTCATTTCTATTACCTTAGAGCACCGAGTATTATGATATGTTCAAATGGGTATCCAGTGTTTCTGGCTCATATAGGATACTAAAATGCCCACAGAATTAGATTGCATGGTGTACTTTATCATCAGCTGACAAAACACAAGAGCAAATCTAAATCATCTAATGTTGAATTTTTATATTTTTGAAGTCAAATTGCAACATGAAAGAATTCTGCTTCTTTGCCTCTACCCACTACTAATTACAGTGAATCCCTTGTAAGGCTCTGGACAGCTCTTGTGGGTCTGCAAACTCATACACAACTGGTATTTGTCAAAGTGAGTACTGTAGTTATTAAGAGTATACATTCCTTGTAGATGTCTTATCCATATAAGGAATATTTTTATCTGACAGTGGCACACTAATAAATATTGGGATCATGCAGTCCTCCAAATTGCAAGAGATCACCTGAACAGCTATGCTTACTCTCAGAAAGAAAATAATCACCACATTTATTGATATAAATGACAGGCTCCTTCATTATGCGAGAGTCCGATACCACAAAAGTAGTCGATACTCATGGTCTCCAAAATTTTATTTAAAAATATTTTCTTAAAAAAAAAACACATTCAGAAATTATAGTGAGCATCTACAGACTGCGTTGGATTCAAAATGGGAAACCTCTTCTGGTTTGACAAGTGGAGTTTTTCACCTTTGTACGTCAGCTCCCCATTCAGTTGATGTAGTTTGCAATAGAGCCAAATTTGCAAGGGATCTGGATACTCACTAAAGCCCGCTGCACTAAGTATGCTTAGCAACTTTTGAATATCAATTGATATTTTGTCTCTAGTGAAGACAGTCACATTGGGATGCACAGTCGATTTCCTTATATTAAAAAAATTAAAACCTACAACATACCCACAGAAGCACACTATGTGTTAACATTAACTCACTGGGTCTTTTTTTCAGGGCAAGAACATCTTTTGCTCAAATAATCCTATTTATTTTGGTATACCTGGTGATAAAGTAAGCTAGAAAAGCAGGACTTTTAAAACTGTGGACCAAATCAGCAGAAACACACCTTGCATTTAAGTGAAGTATGGCTACAAATGGTTTTGTCCCAGCTGCAACTGGGCTTGTGGAAGAAGTTTCAAACCCCGCTCCTAGCTGCTTACCATTGCCCCTCCATGCAATCCACCAGTCATCCCATCTAACAGCTCCGCGCCATCAAAGACTCTCTCACCTGCTTCACTCAAACTGAGTCAAGTTATTTAAATATCTTAAATAATAGGACTTGTCTGACTCATTAGGACTGACATGGGCCAGTGCACTCCTCCATTATGGCTGGCAGCAGCCTCCAGCTGAGGAGAAGCAAAAAAGGAGGGCCAAGGGTGGCACAGGGAGAGGCAGAAGCAGAGGAGGATGCTTGCCCAGAGCTAAAGTTCCCACTCATGGGTTTAAAAGTATTTCATCCATATTCTTGTCAGAAGTCCTAGACAGAAGAAATAGCTGTAAGTCTCCTCTGTCATCTGACTTTTTCTATCGGATGCTTTTTAAGGATCCTTATTTTGCAGAATTTTTATTTTAAAAAAAAAAAAGTTCATAAAAATTTAAGTCAAATACTTCATTTTTGTGTGGTTGGATACAAATCAGAAAATGTCTGTTGCCCAAATGACTCCAAAGGTTTGTTTGGTTTTTGTTTGGTTGAGTTTTCTTTTTCAATAGGCATGAATAAGCAAAGACATAGCGACCATTTCCTGGTGTCTTCTGTGGTCTATAGCTGTGGACTTCCTTTCTCTTGTGCTTTTGCTGAAATTATCTGTTTCCTGTAATGCACATAATGCCTTTCTGAAGAAAATTGTAGGATTTATCCTGTAAGCCCTGTGTTTCTGAGTGCATCACAGAAGATGGAGTCAAGCCAGGGACCCTGCTCACAGTGTGGGAATGAATGAGATTTGTTACTACAGCTCCCTTCAGACAATGCACCGTCGTGATCTGCAGTTCAGTATTGAAATGAATCAACACAAACCATTGTAATGCTTTGAATAAGAAAACTAAAGCATTTCAATGAACTCCAGATTTATTTATTTTTTTAATAATATTTTTTTCCAAAGGATTTTAGAATTTCCATTCTAAGGAAGGTTTTGAAATCTCTGGATTTTGTCCTGTTGTGAAAAGAAATTAAGTATTGAGATGCTAGCAATTTCTATGGCAACTCTGAAATTAACGTGACTCTAAACAAGTATAGCATTTTTTGGTATTACATTGAAACAGACTCATGGGTGTAACTGCAGATGTGCTGGGACCCGTGCAAGACTAATACCTTCAACTTTCGCAGTAAGCCACATGATGACTGTGTAAGTATACAGCAGTTCCTCTGGGGGTTATTTTATTCCATATCATCAGAAAGAGCTTTTTCTCATTTATATTTCTGTATCTTGATTTCCATGTACTGTAATCCCAATTGTAAATACAATCCACCTAGATATAACAAAACGTCTTTGTAGAGCACACATAGCCTTTGTTTCAGAGCCTGATGTTAGAGGAGTATAAAGGCCACATTCAAGGCATTCCAATCTGCAGCTGGAAAAATGGCTGGAAAATTACTTTCTGGCCCACAGCCAGTACTAAGTTTGCTCAGGAGATCATGCAATCCAGGACGTGCACGGCTCTGACCCATATCTGGTTTTAACCTGAAATGGGGAAACCCTGCTACTTCTCTCTCTACAATGTGTTACCAGTCAATTGAGGACCCAGCACACACTGACCACATTGCTGGTCAGCGTCTTGAGGGCACGCACATGGCCATCCCAGGGCCATGGCTCACCCCAGTCCCCCTCAGCAGGCCTAATCTTGACCCTCACCCATGGACTGACAACTCAGCCCGGACTCAGCCCATCCCCAGGGAGGTGCCCGGGGCTGGGGCTACCCCAGTGACCCCCAGCTGCCCTTCTCCTGGCTGGGGATGGGACAGGCCCTGGCTGCCAAGCCCTGCCGTCACCCACCATGGAGAGCCTCCAATGCTCCAAGACCCCAGGGAGTCCCCAGCCCATGCTGGGCCCTGGCATCACCACATTTAGTCCTTTTGTGAGGCTCTTCAGATTATAAAAATGATCAGTGATAAAACAAGCCCTTTTTCACCTGTTTCTTGAGCAGACTATCTGTGAAATCGCTACCTGAAAGTTGAAGCCATTTTAACTCTTTGTAGACCAAAGAAATGGAAAATTATCAATTCCAAAACAAAATCTATTGTTTGATCAGTTATATTTCAAAGAGAAATGAGCAAAACAGAGCAGAAGAGGGGAGGTCGCATCCTAATACACCTTCATAGTTAAAAGTATTACCTGGTTTGTGGGAGCTTATGTTTTAATCAGTGGAGATTGCTATAACCCCTCTGCAAAAAACTGGGCCTAAACAATGGGCTGTGGGACACACTAAAGGATGTCTCCTGTAGGCCTTTCTAGTACTCCTTACTTGTTAATTGAAGCAGAGATCACAACCCAGCTGGTGTGTTGGCTCTTGTTTCCTTTGTTCACATTCTAAGGTTAATATCCTAACCATTGGGGTAGAGAGTTGATGAAGGTCAGCATCTCCTCAGCTTTAGGGAATACAGCTCTGATTTTATTAAGTTATAGCCCTCTCTTGGGCCCAATGGGTTCATGCATCCAGAATGAAACTTATCCTGAAAAGGGACAGGCACACAGGATATACACAACTTGTTGGCTGAGCACAACCCCCCTCAGCAAGGGGAAACAAAGTGGCCTGGAGATAATGATGAAGTGATTTTATACAGAGGAGAAATCCTATAGAGTAGAAAAGGTCACTTTCACCTCCTACCTCCTGCCAGCCCCCTAGAAAAGGGACTGTTTTCTGCCTCCATCTCCTTGGTAGAGTGTGGCATCAGCAGCTGGGGCACCAGCACACAGGAGTGGCCCCAAGAGTGCAGTGATTTGTGTTTAATACCTGGAGAAAGCAAGTGTAACTTCTGTTTGAGTCTCACCCTGCAAGCACTGAGCTGGAGACACAGCCCCGAAGCCATCCCTTCCCCAGGCTGACCATGAAGGACTTCGCTCTAACATTAAATATTAGAAAGACAGAAAGATCACAGAATAAATGTCATAAATAAATTAAAACCCACTACAAAGCATGAGATATAATTGGAAGTAGAAATAAAAGGTAGGTCAAAAGACAGGGAAGAGGAAGCCTCTTCCCTTTTGCACAGAGTGAATGATATGAGAGTGAATTACCACTTAAAATAGTTTAGATGATAGAACAAAAAACAGCACTAAAAATATCTGGGTCACTAAGGCAGAGATCTGCTTTAGAATAATCTAAAATTTAACTGCATTCATTACTCCATTGAAAAGATTTCCAAGGCCATGTTGTAGCATCTACCCTCACACAAACATTGAAAACATCTGAAGAAAAGTCTGGAGAAGAGAAGGCTCCAGGAAGACCTTATAGTGGCCATCAAGTACTTAAAGGGGGCTTATAAGAAAGATGGGAAGAAACTTTTCAGTAGGACCTGTTGTAATAGGATGAGGGGTAACGGTTTTAAAATGGAAGGACGCAGATTCAGACTGGACATAAGGAAAACATTTTTTACAATGAGGGTGGTGGAACACTGGCACAGGTTGCCCAGAGAGGTGGTGGATGCCCCATCCCTGAAACATTCAAGGCCAGGTTGGACAGGGCTCTGAGCAACCTGATGTAGTTGGAGATGTCCCTTGCATGGGGATGGGACAAGATGACCTTTAAAAATCCCTTCCAACCCAAACTATTCTATGATTCTATCATAAAACTGCTACTTTTTTTGTGTGTGTGTGTGGTGAGGGGAGGGGATATCTGTGTTCCAGAAGGGGGATTCTGAGCCCTTCACATTACATCTTACACCCAGTATTACACTTGCAGATGAAATCGGTGTCTAAGCACTGTCCAGAAACCTGCCTGTCTGGTAGGCTGCTATGGCATGTAGAGATGTGTAAGCTAGCTCCAGCTACAAAAAGAACCAGCGCTATCAGCCTCAACGGAGCTTCACAGCATCTACACATGAGAGCATAACCACAGGGGAAGAGACATCTCCATGTAGACAATGCAAAAACAAGAGGGAAGGACACAGTAAAAAGTTATGCATATCTAAGAAGTGCCTTCTTCTTGAAATATTTCAATTTCTGGTTTCCCAACTCTGTAATGGTAGTGTCCTCTCCCACAGCAACAGATGGTCAGGTAACACAAGGCTGATGTGAACACTGCCACCTATATTTAGCTCCTTAACGTGTGCAGCATGAGTGGCAATACGAACATCAACTGATCAAGTGATGACCCAGTGCTCGAGCACCTCAGATAAGCATTGTCCCCTGCAGTGCTACTCTTTCATCTGTTTAATGCCCAGAGGCATTAGACAAACATTAGAAGCTTCTAGTTCGGAAAAAAGATTACTAATATGACTGATAAGCACTTAACACTTGCTTTTTGAAGGATAGCTCCATATTCCTTTCCTCTATGGAGGAGTTCTCTTTGATGTTGATATACAAGATTTTGAAACAGCTCTGATTACCCAGAGGAATAATTGATGGGGAAGGGGCAAGTAGGAAAATCTTTGGAAGAGACGGAAACAAAAAAGCTCAATGGATTTTTGCAAAATTTTTCTGAAACTCATAGCTAATTCTGACTAAGCCGAACTCTTACTTGTGAAGGAACTAGCTTAGAAAAAAACACAAAATGTGTCTATTTTTTCCAACAGTTGACTCTTTGCACTCTAGTAAGAGGCTTTTGTTAATTAGCCAGTGGGTAAAAAAAACAAAACACTGGTATCTCAATACATCATTTAAACGAAAAAAAATTCTGGTCTGAGGCCAAGAGCTTAAGAAGAATGTAATTTATAAGCTCACATACTATGAATTATAGAATCATAGAATCACATGGTTGGATGGGACCTATAAGATCATCTAGTCCAACCATCTTCCCATACCATTGCTGCCACAGCTACTAAACCATATCTTGTAGCTCTTCATCAAGCCGCCTCTTTTGCCATTATATTTGATTATTGTTTCAGCTCTGGTGGGGCTAACCCTAGCCAAACACAAGGCAGATTGCTGTACTGGGACCTAAAAGATAGACCTGTGAGTTTCATCTTTTTTTTTTTGTTCTACTGGTCTTTGTCCCATCCTTGGCACTTCTGACACACTTCTTAGATAAAATATGAATATCTGTTTTCTCTTCACAGAAAAGGGGCTAAATGGCCCCTAGGCTGTCTTAGGCTGTCCTAAGGTTCCAGACACCACAGTGATTTAAACACATTGAATTCCTTAAATCTAGCCTGCAGCATGCTGGATTTGCATGTTACTCTTCAATGATACAGGACAGATGAAAGTTAACAGATGCACAAGATGTATATGGGTTGCTAAATACAATTATCCTCTACTTCAGTTAGCACAGGAAGGATACAGAACTAGACAAAATAATAAACACACATGCTTCTGTTTCCTTCCTTCAATTTTTTTTTTTTGCTATATTAGAATCTTTTTGTATTTTCTGTCTGAACTGTGTGCGATTTGGGGTAGTAGTTGTTCTTTGGATTCTTTTTTGAATATTATTGAATATAAATATATATATATATGTATATATCCTCTTTACACAGCCAGTTTTCTTCTTTCTTGGCTAATCCTACTTTGAGAGAAGCATTACCTTCCCTCCTGCAAGAAGTCCTCAGGTTTGAAATCACTTTTAGGTAAAGGGTTGCAAAATGACATCTAATTCCTTTGTTCTGCCTCAGGGAGAAATTCTACTCTGTGAGCTCCAGCTCCCTGAAAAGAAGTCAGACACCCTGGCAAGCTTTAGCTATTGCATTGCCCCATTAAGTTTCATTTGAATGAGATTTCCTCAGGTTAATGACTTTCCATTATTAGAGCTGTGTCATCATTCCATTGAATTTCAGCCAAATACGGCAGTAGAAAGACAGTAGCGAAGGCACCCAGCACTATATTCACACTGGAGCTTGAGATCTTACATCAAAACTCCTAATTTAAGTTAAAATTCATAAGCTCCGCATTGTCCATCTCTTCTAGTTTGTGATAATTGCTCTTAATTTATCTTGTGCTTTTTAAAAGCCCAATCTTTACCACAGCAACAAAGCAAGAAGGCCATTGCCATACCTATCTATCGCTAAATCCAAACCCAGTGATACAGACATGTTGTTGTCTAATTAAACCTGTGGGTGCCACACACCAGCACTGATCAGAGATGATACTGAGCTCAGGAGCCCAGTACACGGTGCGATGACTCAGCCCAGGCTGAATACTTAGCTCATGGTAAGTGCAGCTTGTGTTTGTTTGATCTTTGATAAAGTGTTTTGGATAATTTTTCAATCACATGATGACAACAAGGCTGTTCTAAGTAAAACCAGGTACTTTTTGAAATATGAGATTCTGAAAGTAAATTAATTACTTTTGCTTTAGGAGAGGAAGAATACAGCTACAGTAACCTAGTCATGGCTGGGAGGGAAAGGTCAAAGGGGTAAAAGAGATAAAGTACTCTCTTTTAAAGATATTTTCCTGTGAAATCAACAGTGCATGTTCATATCATGGTTCCAATATCACAGCAAGGAAGGGGCATAATCCAGACTACTAGTGCCTTTAAAAGGATGTGACACCATTAAGTGAATTACGGTTTTAGTGGTGATGCCATTTATTACTTTGGATTTGGAAAATGACAAAAGTTACTCCAATAATTAATATGATAGTACAGTTTTGTGCACCAATAATCATATGAAATATTCCAAAAGCCTCAGTCCAGAAAGGCTAAATCTGCCTTCAGAAGCCAAACAGTTGGGAGAGTTTTCAAATAGCTCTGTTGATAGCCTTGTAAAAAAATTCCTGAAGATAATGATGGATGTTTGTCATTCTACCTGCTGCAAATTATCTTACTGCAACACCTTGAGACCCTGGTTGATATCACAGCACTGAGCTGAAATGACAGTAAAAAACAACTATCACCCAAAAAACATGCAGTTCAAATAGAAAGTAGCCTGGAAGGAGAAAGGAAGTCACTCACTGATGTGTGGTAATGATTTCCAACTGTACTTCTCCTCTGACAAGCTACATTCTGTCATTTCTGCTAAACTGAAAAAAAAAAAACAACCTGGTTTGTGATGTTTCTTCTTTCAAATATTCTTACAAGATTTGTTTTTACAGGTCTTGCTTAATTGTAGCTTTTCAGTGTTAATGAAAAAT
>WHYT01014390.1:0-11246 GCA_009806455.1 Tetrax tetrax
GAAGGGCTCTCACAAACAGGATCCTAAGGGCTAAAAACCTGATTAGACTACACTTTAACCTAGAATTCCATCATGTGTCCACTGACCAATCTTCAGCTCTTATTCTGCCCACTGTGCACTACATAGAATTTTTACAATCAGGTTTCAGATTTTTTTTTTTAACTTCAGCAGGTAACATTTTTTACTTAAAAGTTAATGATTCTACTACCTATTGAAATCAGCTGGTGATGTTAGCATCCGCTCATCCTTTCTTTCCCGTATGAAATTAAGATCACGATTTATGTGGTTTTGCACTCTGCATGTGTAAATTTGTACTTCTATCTCTTCTTAAAGCAAACCTGAATCTCCCATGCGTTATCTGGATGAAGAAATCTGCCCAAATTCCATCATTGTTTAGAAGATGACATTGAGTGTTCTTTGAGCTTTAATCCAACAATATTATATAGCACAAGTTTAGAAAGTTAATATGAACACAAGAGAGTTCTTCCTCTATAAACTACTGTTTCCTTTTTGGAAGCTGGGAAAAGAAAGCTGTATAACTTCTGGAATATAATTTTTACTGATTCCCTGGTTTCCTGCATGACATGTTCAGAATGTAAATGCATATAAAAACCAGTCACTTACTAGCATTGCTGAGAAACCACTGCTTCCAAAAAAGGATGGGAGTAGGGGAAGGGTATTTTAATTATATGTTGACTTCTCACTTCCTGAGAGAACTCAAAAATAATTGCCTAGTGCTCTGGTACATATTCATCTCCCTTTGGGATTAATAAACCCAGGTGTCTTTGTGGCCTTTGAGGTATCTGACCTTAGTGCACACACACACACACACACACACCCCACCCCAAGTCAGCATGAAGAACTATCAAAGCAGAACGGCAGAGCAATGGTGATGAGTGCTCCGTGTGGCAGTTGTGGATCTAGGTTCTTGGTTTCTTCTGGGCTCCATGGAATTCAAACCTTAGTCACTCATTTGCCAGGAAAGTGTGCTTGCCATGAGGTTAGAAATTTGCCAGTGGCTATTAAAAAAAAACAACCAAACAAACAAAACAAAAAAAAACCCACACAAACAGACAAACAAACAAACAAAAAACCCCAAACAAACAAACAAAAAACCAAACCAAGATCTAGGGAGCTGAAGAAAAGGAATTAGAGGGAGAAAAAGTTTTATGGAGTAATAGGAAGGCCATTCTTGCAAGGTTTCGGTTCAATTCCCAGGGCTGTTGATAACTTGTGCCTTCGTTATTGAATAAAATACGTAACTGCTTTTCCACCATCAAAGCTAATTAGTGTTCATGCAACCCTTGACTGATGTAGCTAATTGTTTCCAGTTCCAGCACTAGCTCAGTTGTTAACACTGTGGGCTGCTGTGCAGTCCAGATAGATCCTTAATCCAGATCTCTCAGGCTTGAAATGCGTATTTGTAACCGGATGTGTTAGACTAGGGATGGATGTGATTTGAGAAAATCACTTCAGTCTTCACTGTTGGTTGCACCACTCTACATATTATCTGTTGTGGAACGTGTTCTTAGGTGCCTGACTTTTTCTGTGTGAATTAAGCAGAAAGCTGCATCCCAGCTGTGACCCATGAAGTTCCAAGTGGGAGGCAGATGTGATGACCCTTCCCATCCCCCACAGAGCTCTCCTTATCTGGGTCCGGTCCGCTGAGTACTTTTGTAGCATCTCTCCTGTTGGTAGAGTGAAATCGGTACATTATTTCTGCAGGAATTAAATTGTGGCTGATCGTATACTACAGAAATGCCTGAAGTATGCCAGTGGGGTTTTGCAATTACCCAAGAATATATATATATATATTTTACTGAAAAACTAATTTATACCAAGACATCAGAGAAGTAGTTCTGTAAGCACTGTATTAATAAAAATGTTGTCTTCCTATGCATTCACGTCGCAGTTGAGTGACCATAGTGTCTACTGTGGTGCAGGTTCAAAACATGATTTTTCTTTCCCACGTGGTGTTTATCTGTTTGTCAGGACTCGATCTGCAGTTACTAAGAAGGCACGTACATCAGTATTTTCCCCTCTAACTGCCTATTTTATGCATTTATAGGCTCTCCATGACTTCTCAAATCAACGAACAGGTGGTGGGTGGAACAAAAGGAAAAGGCAAGAGATAGGAGTACTGTTTCAAGCAAAATCTGTTGTCATGGTTCATTGTTTTGATGGAAAAACAGACAAAAAAATGCCTCTTCAAACTCGAGATTTGAATGGAGTTGTGTTTGGAGGGTTTGTTTGTGTGTGCTTATTGCTCTGTTTCAATAAAAACGCAGAAAGGCAGTTCTGTTGTTTTAATGCTAGGAGGCTCTGATCTTCAAACAAGTAAACCATGCCTAGCTGGAAATGACATGCGTTTTTTTTCTTTCCAAAACCTCCATTTAGAATTACATTTTTCAAGCTCAAAAATGTGTTTTTATCTTTATAATGACATTGATAATCATCTGACTTCTTTATCTCCTTTGTAAATTCTTTTATTATCTGTATGAATGTGAATATACACCACCAGTGTAGTTCCTAAGCTACAGATACAGGCAGTGGCTTTGGTGGGTTTTTTATCATTAATGTAGCCTGCTTAGGGCTGTACAGCAAAATGGTTTGCTTATTCTGTGCAGTTTCTCAGAGTACAGACATGACAAATAGAGTTCAACAAGTGTAATGTTCTTTCATAAATTTCTTTATTTCAGAAAACGCACATCATTTATTTTTCTTACAGTTACCAGGAAAAGTTAACTTCAATCAAACTGTTGAGGAGCTGTAACCTTGTAAGTCACTTGATCCCCAAATGCAGAAAGATGTCTTGATACAGCGGGGAAAATGCAAGTAGCACGTTACTCCATATACTCATTATATGACAGATCACATCTTATATAGCTTTTATGTGAAGGACCCTAGAGAGTTCTGAGTGAAATACTCATTCCTACTTCAAATGCAAACACCTATAAGATGAATTGATGTTATCAGGTCTGTGTCTTTTACTAGGAGGACACCGTGACCAATACTGCATTTGGATAAAACTCTAAGTGAATTTAATGAGATCGAATGTAGCCTTGCTAGCCATTGCTTCAGGGAAAACAAAAATGCCAGAAAATCTTCACTGGACTTACCAACTGACTTATACTAAAGTGATCTTATGATAAAAATTAAAGAATTCTGAGTAGTCAGTTATTTTGAAATATTCCATTTCTGACAAATCTCTCTCAAATCCATTTTAAAAACTGCAGCCTGACTTTTGAAAGGAGTTTAAGAGCCTTCTAAAATTTCAGTGTATAATTAAAATTCCAGCCATGTATCATCAGATTTGAAGTAGCACATTGTCTTCTGTCTGATAACATGCACTGATATTGTGCTAGCCCTGAGAAAATCCACTCTGTTAAATCTCCAAGGAAATACAGAGAAGAGGGACTGCCTGGGTCAAGAGTCCAAGCCATTTTTATCATAAGCAATCATATCAATATAAATCCCTTTGGCAAATGGATTAGGATTAGTCTCAGAAATGTAAGTTGTCCCTGAAACTTCTCCTGAAAGACTGTAACAGAATCTTATTCCAGCTTTCATTTTTCTACAGCCAGTTTCTGTCCATTGATTTGTGATGCAGATGTTATTTAGCCTGGATCATTGTTTTCTCCTTTCCTCCTCACTTGTCTGAGTATTTGTTCTAAAGGATTTAAAGCAAATAATAATTCTCTTCTTAGCTATTTTAGACAAGCCAGCCTTTCTACTCTCCTTACAAAAGAGGCTTTCAATTCTTCGTATTTTTATAGTAGTTCCTCAGGCCGGTATTGGTGCAGGAAATTGTTACTTACAAAACCTCATTACCAGAGTTCCTAACGAGGTAACTTACCCAATGATATTGATACTTCTGTACTTCCTCTTGACCTTTCTCTCTCCTAGCACTGCCCTGTTCATGATGATGTTACAGAGGTGCCTTGGCGGCAGCTTTAGGTTTATTAATAAAGAGGAGGGGTTTTTCCTCTGTCACTGGCTACAGGTAAGGCTAAGGCTTACAGTAATCTTTTTATTTTATTGCTAGTAGCTGTGTATTATTTAATATTCATCTGTTTTGATTATTCTGTTAAAATAATCCACAAATAAAATTCCTGTGTAAAACCTAGCCTCTACATGTGCTGACTATGCCTCCCTTATGTCATCAGGAACTCCCTCAAGTGGTCTCCTACTTTTTGTGCAAACACTATTAATTAAAATACTAAATAAATATGGTCCCACATGCAAAGCTGAGGAATACCAGTAGTGATCATCTTCATGCACAGCATTTCCCATTCAGAACAGCCTACCATCAGGGTCTTAGCCATTTTTTTTAAATCCAGCTTACAGTTTTCATACTGGTCACTTCTTCATTTTCAACATTGCATTATTTTTCATATGGTTCTATATTGTTTGTTTTACAGAGGCACAGTCTGTGTGGCATTCAGGTCATAACTTTCTTTAGATGTAAATAAGATTTTTAAATTGCAAGCAAAGCCATGTACCTTAGAGATTTCTTATCTGAGGTTGCCTTTGCCAACCTGCTTATAGCCCATCTTAAAATCTAGGAAATGTAACGTTTTCCATGTTTTTAATAGTTTTTATTGAAAACAGAATAAGAATAAATTAAGTTACTCAAAGATGAAAAATGTGGTAACCAAACTGATTCAACTAAGACTGAAACAATGAAATGATTCAAGAGAGTGTATCTACAAATTAATACACAGTAATGAAGGCAAAGTGTAAAGCTGATATTATAATTTTCTAGTCTCATTAAATAAGACACTGTCTAATCTGGAGGGAATCTAAGAAGCCTTTTTAGTCAAGTACCCCACCCACTGCTCTACCCAATGAAGTCTAATGATTTAGCTACAGATAGGCATAAAGTCTGAATCCCTCAACATAAGTATTTGTTCTGGTAGTAAACCCTCTCAACGAGAAACTGTTAACCCCAATGGTAAAGGCAGGTTTGGATTGCCTTATGGCAAATTGGAGTTTTAGTTTTTGTTGCATTGCTTTTGTTATCTGGAATTGGGCAGTGGGGGCTTGTTTAGGTACAGTAAAGTATGTATGGTCTCATGTCTAATTAGACTAGTCAGCCTGGCCACAGCAGTAACTCAGGTATTTCACCTTTTTCATCTAGATGGCTTATGAAGAGAAGGAAAGAATATACGTAGCCTCCAAAATTGTTGGGTCATTCTAGATGTGTTTTATATATGTGTCATTTGCTTCAGGAACTATGCTCATGACTTCAAGATCTACTAGAGCCCAGGTGTAATGGACTGTCAATATGGTCTGCTTCTCAGAGAGCAACATCCTAAGGGTGAATCAGAAAATATTTAATTCCAGAAATGTAAAGAACAGAATATGTGAGTGGTTTCTGCTGGTAATGTTACAATACTAGACTTTTGACAGAGACAGTGAGCAGAATACCCAAGATAGTAACCATAATTTCTTAGAATTTTCTAATAATTTAATCGGCATGTTCTTTCCATGCACGTGTTCTTGTCATTGCAGTTATTTCCCTGTGCTCTCCCTTTCTATCTTTTAAGCAGTTCCCCAAGACTTCTTGCTAAATAAAAACCTGGGAGCTACCATATCTTAACGCACAAACTCTTTTTACATGTTATGCAAAAATCATGTAAAGAATATGCAAAATAACTTATGTAAAAACAGGCTATGCATATGTGACTAAAGGTTTCAGGGGGCCAGCTTAAAACAAACCTTGTGGTTCTTATCTGCTGAATACTTCTTTCCATTGCTCGATTCCTGATCTTTTAATTTCTTGCTATGGATTACTGATTGGCCTGACATTGCTACCTTTAAGAAACTTCTCAGCTATAATTACCCATCCTTTCTGTGAAAATTCTGATAGAGATTTATATTTTGTCTAGCAATCTATAGATTAATTATCTATAATGCAATAATAAATTGATTACTATCACTAAACAGTGTAGAGCAGCACTGACTTCAAAGAATCAGACAGACGTAAGTCTGAAATTTGCATGCCTGAAGAACACTCTGTCTTTAAGCATGGGCCATCTGAAAGAAATTCCTTTACCTGGGAGAAAAACGAGTCTGTGCTTCTCTCACTATGTGTGTGGTTCCTGTCAGCATTAATTGGCAAGCTGAGTGAAATTCGTAACGAAAATAGACCCTAAACTATTGTTTTCAGAACTGGCAGCACAGCAGATTCTACAGTTGTGTATTTGTAATTCTGCCACAGTGGAACAAGCCCTGGAGCAAGCAAAGAGATTTGGAGATTTCCCACCTCCCTGGCAGCTTTTCTGATGAATTCAGCTGTGCTGGCAAGTACTGCCAGTTAGCTGCACGCTATTTTCAGAATAAAGTGTATCCAGTAGCAGGCAAGAGGCAACAATAGTGAAAATTTCCCCCTTTGTTTCACAGAGGTATATTTAACTCTTCTGCTGTGGGTAAAGGCCGTTATGTGGGTGTGATACGACATCAAAGATCCTTTTAAGAATTAATGAAACACTGCTTCTAGCTGTACTGTTGCTCTGTCCTTAAATTGTGACTCCAGGAGTTTAAAATACAAATACGTAAAGGCCTTTTTAGTAGTTCTGAGAACCTTGCTAGCCTGGGAAGAGAGCCTGGTTTGATGGATTAGGGATTGATTTACCTGAAAGTTCTGTCTTCCTACAGAGATTTCACTTCAGCTCCACCCACGTACCCCAATTTCCCCCAGCTCTGCCTCCATACGGTGATTGTTCTTGGCTGGGGCTTTCTCCAACTCACTGCCACTGGCTTTGCACAGTCAGTAACTGGGCAGACCAAACTTTCTTGTCCGTCTTGTGATGTCCCAGTGATGTTCCAGCTTCCAATTGGCTCAAACTGGCACCTTCCAGCCCTATCTCATGACGGGTGGTTGGGACTTCTCTTCCTTTGACAAGACTCCAAAGAAGCTCTTGCTTTCTGCTCCCCTCCCCAGCTTGGACTTGATTAGATTTGAGTTCTAGTGTGAAGGAAGAACAAAAATAATATAAAGAAAGAATAAAGAAATCGTGCAGGATTATTTTGTTTAAGATACAGAGAAAACAAAGAAGGCTTCTTTCAATGAGAAATTCTTTTATTCTTTCAAAAATAAATGCAAGTATTCCTGCAGAGAAGTGCAACGAAGAGGTAATTTTTATGCATAAATATTACTGGAATAACTTGAGTGACCAGTCTGTTGACTTCTGGTTTATGCAAAGTTTTTTGCGCATGAAAAAAATTGTTGCAACTCCAGTTTAGAGCCATTTTGACTACAAGACCATTGGTTTACATTCGCTGTGGAGCCTCTATATTCCTCTAAAACGAACAGGAGGGGATTTTAGTTTATTCATTTGGAGCCCAGGGAAGGCCAGTTTTCTTGGTCTTTTTTTTCTCTAGTTCTCTTGAGACTGCTCTCTAAATGTATGCCAAGGTGGTCATTGTTTTCTTTTAAGCCGAGAGAAGCCTGTGGGGTCTTCTGAAAGCTTCCCAGCTAAGATGAAGTTGGAAAGTGGATAGACTTAGCATGTGAATTGCAGTAGCAGTGTGGTCATTGCCTAGCACTGAAAGTTTGATGTCAATTGTGTCCGCTGCTTTCCAAAAGTTGCCAGAACTTATTTTTTATGTCAGCAAAATGATGTCTTTTCCCTGCTCTAGCTTTGCTTTTACAACCAGCTAAACTGTCTGTCGATAAGGGAACAAAACAAATTACCCTGCAGGTGATCTTCAGCATCAAGATGTTCAGGTTAAATGGATAAAGTTTGGCAACATTATAACTGAAAACTGAGTCTCCTGATGTCAAGTGTCAGGGCAGCTTTAGTGAGTAGTGTGAGTTCTGCTTTTGCACATTTACAGCAGAATCCTCAGTGACTCCTAGGAGGAAGCAGACCCTGTTTAATGTCTTTGAAAGTGAAAACAAGTTGTTTTTTTTTTTTTTTTCTTTTACTGTTTAAATGTCTCCTTTTGTTAGTATTGCACTACTCAGCATAAAACTCTAAATGTATTTCCCCAGCTAACAGCAAAATAGTCTGTAATATCCCACAGCTCCTGCTGCACCACTGCCAGGTCTGCTACTATTAGAAAGATGATAACTTACAGGAATAACTATAATTCAGTCAAATTTGAAATAAAAACTGTGGAAAATATGTTGCTTTTGGGGAGATGAAAATATACCAGCAATATTGATCTTAGTACCATATGATGTTCTTGCTGAATTCAAATGTGACGGGACAAAACAGATAAAAATGAAGAGCTGGCTGCCTATCACAGGATTCAGCAGCCTTTTAGAGGCAGGGATATCGCTTTGTGGTTCTCCTACCAGTTCCTCTCCCTTTTTCTGGTTAGAAAGAGGTGTGGAAGGAGAGTGTCCAGAGTTTCTGGCTGTTTGGTTTGCTAAGAAAAATTTTGGATTTGTTTTTTTTTTTTTAATATGTCCTTGGGGCTAGGGCATAAAAGACATTTGACAGTGCAAGAGCTTGCTACTTAATTCTTCTCTAAAAATGTGATTCTTTTGAAAGATATGTAGGATGCTGTCGCACTCCCCAAAATTTTTGCTTTCTTTATTTTCCTTTATGAACCAGAGCATTTTCATTCTTATATGCAAAGTACAGAGCTTAGACTCAATGTAACCATGTTGCCTGTATCAAAAAGTGATGAAACTGTAAGGGCAGCTATATATGAAAATTCTTGTCTACCAGGAGGAAATATATAATCTATAAACAATTAATAAGTGAATATTGAATTCATCTAAACCAAACACATACACCCCCCTAAACAGTATTCTGGGATTTCATTTACTAGCTTTGGGCAGAATTTTACAGGCAAAGTGAATGCCTTTTGTCAGCTAAAGACAAACCTAAAACTTACTTTCAATGCAGAAGCTGTAACGGAAGGTGATTAAGCATGCTCTAATTTATTGTCGTTTACAAGCCAACAGCAATATATATATATATCTCCTACAAATCCATATGGCAATATGCAAGCATTTCTCTCCAGTAGCTGTGCCAGTGCTTTAAGCAGTTTCAGAGTAAGCCTTTGACTAGTGTCATAAAGATCTTATGTTCTGTGCTGCTAAAAAAATTCCAAAAACAGCTGCAGAACTGGAGCTGTGTCTGCGCGCCATACTCTTCAAGATCTTTTCTAGGGCAGAGGCCCAGGTGTCTTGGTTTTGATACGCAGATCTATCAGCAATTCTTGCAATTGTTTGGAATCTCATTGATTTATTTCAGCAGCCAGAATAGCTTTGCCCCTCTGGTTATGAATCCAGATCATGGTAGCTTTATGGCTGACTGGGTGATGTGCCTTTGCAGTTGTCACTTACTAGGAGGCTGGAAGCTGGGACAGCACGGCATCTGAACAGGCGGCTCAATGCTGGAACAAATGCACAAATGCAGGTATTTTCCTCTGTAGCCCTTTTGCCATGTTCTGGTGAACCTTTAAGTTGTTGTAGCTCTTTTAGCAGTGGCAGAAATTTGTCTTCACGTACTTGCTGTGTTTGTGACTGCATAGCGTCTCCTTGATTTTCATGTTTCTACTTAAATTTTGTGTATAAGAGTTTTCTGTTAGAGAGGATTAGAAACCCTGAAACTTTCCCCCCCGTATTACTAGGGTAAGATTGTGTGTAATATCTTTCACAGTTCTGGCTACCAAGCTGTCGTCATCTACTTCAGTGGTGTTTGTGTCTGAGGACATGCTGCTGGCACCATTTTGTTTTAGCTGTGCTAGAAGACTGCCTCTTCGCCTTCTGTTCCTGTGCTGATCTAAGTCCCAGATTTTTCCTTAACAGGAAAGCGCCTGTTATGTTTCTGTCATTGCAAATTCCCGTTTTAGTTGAATAATCCTGTTTTTAACTTTCCCAGCCATCATTATAAGGTATTATGACAAGGCTTTGGTGTGAATATGGTTGCAGCATGGTCTGTGTTTCATCATGTCTCCTGAGAACGTGCGCAGCCTCATGAACCCACTGGCTGCGTGATGCAGAATATGAGAAAGCATGGCACTGGTGTTCGGGGCCAGGAGTGCTGGGGGCTGATGCTGGTTGTATTTTTGTTTCAGTTTTATTTTTGTATGAGAAACAGAAGCTGGACAAATTGTTGGGAACGATGGTGGATATGGCATACTGGAAGATTTCAGTACAGGCAGGTGGCTGTACTTAGCAGATGATAGTGGCAGCTATAAGATTTTTATCTATATTTAAATTGCCTTAATTAACAGACTGGTTTGTATTCAAAATTGCTTTCACATTACCCAAAAATGGCAGGAGAAGAGATATTATTTTGAGAAAAATTCAGTAATATCTGGTGAAAGACATAAGTTTCATCTGTTTGTTCAATATGGATTAATTATTTTCCATGTGTGACTTCCAGAAGTTTTTTTTCAATAGATAGTCTCTTGAGTAAATAAATTATCTACTTTTCTAACAGTTCTAAAATTCTGATCTTCCATTTTTGTTCTCTCTTTCAATCACTTCAGTTCTGCAATAAAATATATTCCTATATATGCCACATGAAGTCTTCAGTAAGTCTTTAATATTCTGTACAGGAAGGGAAATGTGGATGTGGATGTTTATGACTTTTTCTTTTCTTTTTTGATGGTTCGGGATGGGATTCTCTGATTAAAAGTATCTTAGACCTAAGTGAGCTTAATTTCATTTCAGACTGTGTATGAGACTCTTATCATGTACTGTAGAATATGCAGATAAGTTACAGCTTTGAAGATACCTTAGTCTGATAGAAGACAATTTATCTACTGAATATATTAGGCCAGGTCCTCTGCTGTAATTATTTGGGTGGGGCTAAACTAATTCACACCAAAAATGTATACATTGCTGCTGTCTGAAGGAAGCTGATGAACAGGAAATATGCTGACTGATAGAACAAGAATTGGATATGCTGGAGAAGTCTTGTTCAGAAATGCAGTGGTGTTGGTTTTTACATATTTCCATATGGAAAGGATCTCTCAGGACAAGAGAATCAAGATATGTGAATAACAACTTCAGTGCTTAAAGGAAAGTATCCCACAGAATGGGCCTGTTGTGCTGTATATACAGTTCAAAAAACCCTGTTGGGAATAATTGCGATTAATAGCAAAGTGGCCTTTTTTTTTTTTTTTTCTGAAAGGAGAATAATCTATAGATTTATTTTTTTTTTCCCCCATTTCATTTATGCCTCTTTGGATGTTTTCTTGTTTCATTGCCAATATGTTTGGAGTGAAACTTTTAAAAACATATTCATCAAGAAACGTGTACACCAGACAAATGC
>WHYT01014390.1:11266-25789 GCA_009806455.1 Tetrax tetrax
TTACCTGGGGAAATTTAGGGAGTTTTAATCCTCAGCATGGAAATCAAAGCATCAGTGCATCACTAGGGGAAGATGATGGACCTTTTGTTTCCAAACACTGTGCGTAGCTCAGGCTTTCTGGCAATGCCCCTGGGATTGTATTCATTTCTTCTGAAGCTGCAAATTGATTAAATTAGATCAGTGACAGGCCAGTAATGACATGTTTTGGTTTTCTTTTTATTGCAACAGCATGTTAATCTTACGTTTGGAATTTGAATCACATGGTAGCTAGCTGTTCTAAAGAGCAATTGGTCAGGGTCTAGACATCCGCAATACAGGGAAGCTTCTGACCACAGCTATTAAAAGAGAAAACAAAGGAGGGATGTCCTACAATCCTGCCTCAAAAACAGATTTGTTGTGATAGAGTGACTGCTTTGTTTCAGTCATTTTTCCTAAATAGTTATATGGAATTTTAATGATGTTCTCTAGGTGTGGTACTACATCATCTTTTAAAAAAAAAATTGCTTTATTTGCTTCTGAAAGTTTCAAAACCACTCTGCATGTGAGTCACTGGACTTTGGGTTTGTGCAATTGGAAGCATTATGAGTTTTTTAGGTTCCTATTTAGATACTCCCCAAAATATGATCCACATCTCATTTGTACACTACTATTGCTGTTTAATTAAATGATTGTTACAGCAGCCTCAGGTAACAGAACAGATATGCCTCAATTCTGAAAAGTCTTCACTGATTCGATGAGTTTTATGTAGTCTAGGTTTTCTGAAAAGCTTGTTTGCTGTGCAAGCACTAAAAATGGTCATTTCTCTAAGCATTCAGCGTAGTGGATATTCAGTAGAATAGCTAAGCATTTTGGAAAACTTTGCCATAGTTGCTGGTGCTGAGCCATGCAGTCTGTCTCAGAAAATTCTAGGGTTTTTTTTCCTCAAGTCCTCTCAAAGTTGGAGGATGAGGAATCCCTTTGAAATATGTAATTAGGGTCTGGATAGCTCAGAAGTGAAGTGAGTATATCTGAAAATCTCTGTTGGGGGGATATCTTGCCAGTGTGGATCACAAGCAATGGCAAAGCTAGGATTAGAATAACAAGAGAAAAATAGAAATTGCCTCTGAAACAAAATTTGAGATTGAATTACAAAAATTAGGCTTCTTTAAAGCTGCTGAGATTAACTATCAGGTGATTTTGCTAGTCAGCTACATACTTATGCCTGTATTTTGAAATGCAATTATCCAAGTTCAATATTTGAGATATATATTTAACATCAATTTTCACAGCAGGAGTAAACTTGGGAGAGCAGAACCACAACCTCTAAAAATTGCCTTTTCATAGAAACTTCATACTGAAATTTGTCCTGTTATTAGCTAGTCTGGAAACATAAGCAATCATCCTTAAATAAACTGCACTTTTAAAGTCATTTGAATGATTGTCCCTGTAGTAGAAAGGCTGCAATTTTTTTCTTTGAGGAATTCCTTTGTATGTGTTCCTTCCTATGAGGTTCTTGAAGGCCATTTTTCATAAAAACCAGCTTCACCCTGTCCGACAACAGAGCCACAGGAAACCAAGGCTCTAGAAATCCTGTAGGGTCCTCCCACTGAATATTGCCTGGCAAGCCAATTAGCTTGATATTTTTATCTCTAACCTGATTTGGAACTAATTGTAAATTACTATTTTACCATTCTGTTTTCTGTGATAAACGCCCTGCTCAATTGTTTTTAGATCTGCTCCTAGGACAGCTAAATCTCCTTATGTCTATGCCATACCTTTGTGGCTCTGCAATCCAAGGAGGATACAGAGGCAACCTCTCATCCTACTTCACTGATTCTTGATCTTGGCCCAGAGAACAGGGGAATGTGTTCACTCTTTGAGACAGTGCAAGATTTTCTAGCACACCCTTCACTGTGGTAAAAGTACCTTTCTGTCTGAAGGTTCATGTCAGTTGTTTAATATCTGTCAAGTCACCTCCAAAGCAAAACCTAATTCTCTACACTAAATTAAGAAACTTGGAGCCAGTTCACATTTTACTCCAACTCAACGTTCTCTGCTTTTTCTTTGTTTGTGGGTTTGATTTTTTTTTTTTTTTTTTTAATCTCAGGGTCTACCATGAAATAACATTTATTTTAAAGCTTGAGATGCAGTTTTCACCACAGAGTACATCTACCTTTGATGCAATTTTGAAGTAAATCTCTGTTGTTCCCATTTACTGCAGTTTGCTTCACATCACTGAGTGGTGTCAGAGGACACAAACTGGATTCCTTCTGGTTAAAACTAAACTAGAATATGCACTCCAGGAACACCCTTGAATGTCCAGTAAGCAGTTGGAGAATGTTAGTTTCTGGGTCCACACCAGAGCTTATCCTAAGTGATGTATATTGTAGATGCTGAGTTCTCAGTGCCAACTGTTTTGCTGTGCAGGTGTTTTCCTATCTCACTTCACAGTGCAGGAACATTGAGGTGACGGTAGGGATGTAAATCTTGAACAGAAAGTAGTGCGGTCTGAGAAGGCTCTTGCTTGCCCCAGTTTTGGGAAGTTCATTGGAGATGGAGAAGTAGGATCAGAGAAGTAAATAGGTGTGCTCATTACTGTCTTTCCTCTTCTCCATTTCTCTTCCTGCTCCGTGCTCAGGGAACCGAAGATTTTCAGCCACCTGTTTCAGTTAAGGCTACAGAGCAGACATGCTCCTCTTACTCTGTCTTAGATAAATTACCTGGATCCCAAGAGTACGGTGTACAGGCCCCTGATGGAAGAAGCAAGAGAGCAGCTTGCAGTCTCACTTCTTACTGTGTGCCTAAGTAACAGGATCTGTCTAGCTACAGCCAACAGGAATCATTAGACTCACACTCAACTGGAAAGACCCCTGAGGAAGGATGGAGCTCACTGGCAATCACAAGTACTTCCCGAGTCTATTACTTCTCTGCAAATCTTGCAAAGTAGTTACTTGCTCCACGTAACTACTGAAAGAAAATGCAAGATTCATCTATCCAGATTTTATTATCTGCATCTGAGCTTTTCATCTAACTCCAGTGTGGTCATTCAAGAAAGCAATTATCTTCCACAGGCAGCTGAGTTCATGGAGTCGTTTTGGAAAGTCTCACACAAAAGTGAACTTTGTGCTCCAGATCACCGAGATGATGCCTTTTCCATTGGCGCTTTAATCAAGGCATTTGCTCCAGTAAATGTTTAGCACTGTAAGTAATTGGTAAAGACTGCTGACCTGATAATACTGGGCTAGGTTCAGCCTAATCTGAAAAAAATCCCCTAAAACACTTACTACATTAGTTGACCCACTGAATCATCAAAAAAGCAAAGCATAATCTGAATGTTGCGCACAGCCAGTAGAAATATGGCTGGAACTTTTCAGAAAGGCAACACTGGGAAGAAACAAAAAAGACTGCTCAAAGTGGAGCATTTTCCACACATTGTTCCAGGGCAGCTGTCGCACAGAAACCCCCTCAGCCTTGGTGTGAATATCCCTTTAGCAACAGGAACCAGTATGCAGGTGTGACAATACTGTGTCTGCTTTTAGCATCACAAAGTCTTTTTTTAATTGGAAAGTAGGCACAAAGTCATGATTTTATTGGAAATTCATTGACTACCTTCTGAACACCTGAGTCTTCACCACTTGATGATGGATTCCAGGATTGTATGATTCAAAAGCAGTACATGGTCAGGAAAGCTGTTTGAGATTATTCAGTATTAAGAAGTCTCTTTCCTTTTCTCTAAGCAAAGAGAAGCTTGAGGAGACTATGGAAGACTGGGCTTCTTAGCAAAGAGCAGGTGAATCCATGGAGCGGAAGCTAGTGGATTGCTTTGCAGTTTAATTAATTTGCTTGAGAGTGAATCTTGGTCTGAGAGTCCTTGGGTGCCGCCCCTGCCCAGTGCTCTGTTCTGCCAGGGAGAAAGGAACGTCACTACACCCCTTGGAACCGGAGCCAAGACTAAAGATTAATGATAGGCAGAGGGGAAAGAGTAAGTGTATGAAGAGCCAGGTAACAAAATAAATGTAACTAATGGCTAAGGAGATATCATGACAGTTGTGTATTTTAAAAAAAAGCTAATATCTGTGAATTTCACTGGCCAGTATTGACCATCCTACTGACACCGTGCTTGCTAAGCCATCATTTCTAGGATTTATTCAGCCATTCCAAATCTTTGAGCAGATTCAGACAGCTGCATTTCTTAAATGAACAGATAAACCTGTAGTTCTGTCTTTAATACCAGATGTAGATGGTATTGCCCACTGAGACTCTGCATAGTCTGTCAATATGCCAGTGAGAGCTGTCATGTCCATAGCATCTTTTGGTTTATTAAGCCTGGAAGGAATTTTTGAACTACAAAAATAAGAAAATTCACAGAATCCTAACAGCTAAACCACTTTTTTTTTTTCCTGGTTGTGAAAATTCCAAAGAAGCTGTGTTTTGTGGTCTTTTTATCTTTAGACTGTTTCAGGTAATATTTAATGAGGCTTCTCTCCTTTGACTCATGCACAAATGCAATAGTGTTTGGGAAAGGACACCAAAATGTTTTTAATTTTTAGAAATATTTATTTCCATAAAATAGACATAATAAAAACCCACATGTAGCATCTAGTGATGCAAGTTTAAAATAAGACCTATATGTGCTAGTGTATTAATATAAATATATGGTAATTTTCAGTAACAAAAATAAATTTGAGTTAGGATCACCTACTGAATCATTTGTTCTATAGAAAATGGTAACAATAACCTATGCTGAAAAACATGAGTCCAAGAATTTCACCCAAGACGTTTTCTCAAGAGTGTCCTCTCTGGAGCTACTGAACACTTCTTCCAGTGACAGCCAACCTAGAGTAAAAAGCTGAAGCAACAAAGAATCTTTTACATCTTCTGGTAAGTTGTACCAATTTACTCCCATAGCTAAAAATCTGCACCTGTTCCATTCTGAATGGGTCATCAGCATCGAGCCTTTCGATCTTGTAATGCCTTTGTCTGCTAGATTTAAAGAGCTATCTGAAATCTCCTTGTGTATATGCTTATAGACACTGATCATATCGTATCTTACACCTCTCTTTGATAGAGCTAAAGAGATTGATCTCTTTAAATCTCCGTATTATGAAGATTACTTATTTTTTCAGACCTCAGACTATTTATTCTTTTGGCTTTTTTTGCTGAACCTTTTCTGTTTTATTTTTGGGGAAGGGTAGATATCAGAAGTTGTCACAGTATGTTACAATATGGAAGAAGTTCAGAACTGGTAAGATTAGATTCATCTAAATTAGTTAGAAATAATTGTTTCTCTTTTCATCTGAATCCATCCAAGCTCTATGTTGCTCTCACTGAGACCTGTAACAGCATGAGGTTTGTTATGATTAGTTATATAGCTGATGACGGTCTGCTTGCTTCATTCAAGTTGTCTGGACTGAGCTACTTCTAGAAACAGTAATAAAATCTTCAGAGTGTTTTATTAATCTTTGATAGATCCGTAGTGCCCAGGATGCACATCAGTGGTATTTTAGGAATGACAATTACCATTATATTTTTCAGTATTATAGTACTTCTGTCCCAAAAGAATTTTAGCTAACACTTGTATGACATTAAGTGGGAAGCCTCCTATGATTCATATTCATTGTAAATAGAAAACTTTTTTAATATTTCAGCAAATAATCCTAGAGTAATTAGGCATCTGTGGATTGTAAAGATCTGAATTGGTGAAAGTAATTTCTGAAAGTATATCAGATGTCTTACAGCTTCAGAATGCAAAGTTCCCTGCATAGAATTCATCACTGTTTTACAGCTTGCCTGAGTAAATCATATGTTCCTGAATCAAATATTTCCTAGGCTGCAATTCTGATAAACATTAAAATGTGACTTCTTAACTTCAGGTAGCTCAACCTGTCTGTCTGTCTTTGTCGTAAGCAGTCTGACTTACTATGTACATATTTCTTGTAGTTCACTGTGTTTTTATAGGATCACTCCTAGTATAATATTTGTAGTTCTATGAAAAGTTCACAACTGCTCTTGGCTATGATCAGTAGATGGTATATTGGCTTCAGAATTGTTTTCTAATATTATGCTAAATTTCTCCTGAAATGTCCATAAGAGGGTCGTCTTTGCATCGGTCATGGTCTATGTTTAGGAAGAACAAGTCGGCGTCCATGCAAACTGCTTACATGTGTTGGCTCCTGGACCTAATATATAGACAGTTACAGCAGCAAAAAGGCAGGCAGGCTGATAGTTCTTCCTGTCTGTTTTTATCAAGGTTACATGATGTGTAACTTTTTGTCCCTCCAAAAGAAAATGGTGATAAATGTATTTAATAAAAAAATGGGGGGAAATGCTCTGAATAAAATATTTATTTTATTACAATAGCAATCTAATACAAGATAAATCTATTCACTGTATAACAAGGTCTTTCTAGTGGACATTGGACTGGCAGCGATCTAACCCTAACTGTGTCTTCTCTTTGTTTTTCTCTGCTAGGCAAGCAAAGTTTCTTCTCTTGATCTCTTCCCATGTGATGGATCTTCCATTTCCCTAACTGGTCTAGTAGCCTGTCTTTGTACTCACATTAATCTTGCTGGAATATGGGTAATGCCAATACATAAAGTACTCTCAAGTTTTCACAAAGAGTTTTTACCGACGCTTAGCTGAGTGTTCCATTTTCAATGAAAAGATTTCTCCTTCGTCTTAGTATCATGCTGTTTTTTTTTTTTTCCCTTGATCGCACCGCAGATCAGGCTGTTAGCCATCCTGTGATCAACCACACCCAGGCTTTTTTCCTCCTCAGTCATTTGCAACCAATGCATCTTAAGCTTATAATAGCGACGTAATTTCTGAGAGCATGATTTTCCACTTCGGACAATTAGCCGCTTATCCCATACTGATTGCTGTGTCAGTAAAATTGTCCATTTATTCCTAAGATACTCTGATCTTCTGCTGATCTTCCACATTGTATTGCAGACAGTTTATACTAATACAGTTTCTGGGTTTTGTGGAATTGCTGTCAATATAAATACTATGTGAAAATGTGATCTCAGAAAGAACCCTTGGGGGACTCCATACGCGCTGGCATCTCTAAAGTGGTCAGCTCCCTTACAAAGATCTTTCATCTCTACCTTGTGTACTGCTCAGTCTCATTGAATCTGAGGTAGATTTCCTGTAGATTATCATATATAGTTTTATCTAGGAAAGTAGTTATTTTATAGTTAAATAAAGCTTCTATTTTGCCACATCTTCTGTTTTCCCTTCAGCGTTTCATTCAAAACACTTGAGAACTTTGCATGCTTCAGATGTTTGACTAACAGGAAAATAGTTGCTTGGATCACCTTTTCTGCCTTCTAATGAATCTGTCTCATTTTAATACTGGAAGAAAAAGATGAAATATACTACAAATTTCTGATTTCAGAATAGGACACTAAGGTATTGAGATATTTTAGAATTTGGAGCTGTGTACTGTGAGGTTCCCAATTAGGTTGTGTTGAACTCTTTGCCTCCTACACGTGATTCTTTTTACTCACGCACCAAATGGCTTGTGTTAATTTGCCATTCAGCATTTGAAGTAGCCACGTACCCTGACTTAAAATTGAAAAAGTAAGTTATTTTTTTTTCTAGATTACTTTTAGTCTGTGTCTCATTTTCACTGTAATGTAGTCCCACTTCTTGCCTTTTTAAAAAAAAAAATCAGGTCTGAAAAAGCTTTTATTTTATTGTCCTTTCCTTGACTTAGTTCAAATTGATTTCTGGAGGTTCTGACTTTCTCCCTTCACATTTTAAACTCGTAAGTAGTACCTATCTCTTCCAACACTTCTAAAAAGTCGCTTTAGCTTTTTCGTTTGCATTATTGACTTTCTTTGGAGTGGTTATTCCTTTGGAGCCCATTTTTACTGAAGTCCTTGGATTCAAGTTTCAGAAATAGTAATATATTTACAAATTAAATACATTCTAGATTTTCATGTTCAAGTTTGCAAGTTTTTCAGCCCTATTATTTTCAGTAAATAGTTACCATAGTTACTCAGAAGATCTTCTAAAATCAAGATTGAGCCCAGTGTTTGTTTACCATTCCATTTAATTTAAATTGAATCATCTTATGTGCATTCACTCCAAGGTTGTTTGATCAACTCTTTTGCAATGCCCTTGTTGCAAATCACAATCACGCTCACAATAGTGTCACTTCATGTGTGTTCGCTAAACATTTGGGAAAGAATCTGTCGGCTCTCACACTAATGGGTGTATGAGTGCTACCACTAACAGGAACATTTATTTTCCTGCCTCTGCTTGGAAAGTTAGTTTCTATATTGATACAATTTCTAGAAGCAATAAAATTGAAAAGTTTTCTAATCAAATCCAATCCTGGAATGCTTTTTAAAATCTTGAGCAAACTCATTTGCTTGCTCATAATTCCCCAAAATTATTTCAGCTCAGACAAATTGTTTTGTCCATGCTACTTACATTTCCTTAATCTATTGTCTCCTTGTTCCATAACACCAGTATATCTGTGTTTCTGCGCTTTATTTCTGTATTTTGGTTTTATCATTTTTCATTATCGTTTTCCTTAGATGTTTTCATCAGGTTCTCTTAAATGATGCATTAGACATCTGGGTTAATTATTAGTTATTCAGACAGCAGTCTTGCACACAACAGTAAAATATTGTACTTACATCATACTGCTATATATTCATTTTCATTTTTTTATTAGTAACATTTTTTATATTTTATTCTTTAGAGATAAGCTGTATTTAATAATTTCAGCTATAAAATGTTATACTTGGGTAATAAATTCCAGTCTTTGCCTGTTTATACACATAGTAATTTTAATAACATTATTTCTTCAGTGGCTTGCATGCCCAAAAATGTGTTTGTTTCCTCTGTCAAATTTACATGAGTTGGTCTAGTAAAAGATACTTACACTGCTCTCATTATTTCTGATGGAATGAGCAGTTTGCAAACTGCAACAATTAATATGAATCCCACACTAGCTAGTAAGGAATAGTAAATTTATTCGAGTAGGCAAACAACAGATTTTACCAAGTTGCAATAGAATTAGTATTAGTGGAAGATTACCTGTCCTCTAGAAATTCCGCCATTAGCTCCTCCAGACAGCAGCTTGAAATCTTAAATCTGTGCTGAATGCGTCCTGTCTGGAGGGTGACAAGGGACAGCTGTCACAGTTCAACTCAGGCTAATACAGTCAAGCATTTTGAGAACAAAACAATATTTTTAACTACAGTAGGGAATGTGAGATGTATCAAACACACACACCAAAAAAAACCCCATATTAATAGGAAAATGCCATAATTGCATCAAAATCTGCAATCTCCTAATTCTAAACAAGAAGACATTTGTAGCAGCGTTTGCTGTGTCTAAATTCTTGGAGATGCTTCTCTATTTCCAATAAGAAGAAAAAAGGAATTATTAAAATTTACCTGAATTTTATCTTCATAATCCTAACAGGTTCAATTAATTGAGCAATCTGCAGTAGCTATTTACAGTTGCCTTGACGGGCATGTTATATTTTTATATTGGTTGCTGGGTTTAGTACTACTAAATGGATATGTAAGTTCATTTATCCTGTGTAGGAAGGTTGCAGTGGCCATAGCCAATCCAAAACCTGATGGTAGCCCACCATGGTGGATAATTTATGAATCATAAATGAAAAATAAATCTTCTAACTGAATCTATCCTTTACTATGTGTCATGTGTTGTAGCTAAAATTAGGCCTGTAAAAAACAGCTTTTGCAAACTCTTCTCCAGGTCTTCCCTTCCCTTTGAAGGAATGAAAGGGTTTAATAAAGTCTTCAAATTTACACTTCTTAGCTGAAACACTACCTGGTCATAGCTGGTTTCTAGGGGATCATTTGAAACTTCTTTGCTCGTTATTTTTCCTGTGTGTGAGATTTTCTGCCTGTTGCTGACCACCTTGTAATACAGATTCCATTCAATTTGGATGGAATGTTTCTGTGAGAGCTTTTGTGGAGAACTCCGCACTTCTGCTTCTGACAGAGTTATCTTGTTTTATGTTGCTATTTATTTAGTATGTTAATGGAAACATAAAGAATTAAAATTTTATAGCATGGCTTTACAGGAGATGAAGAACATATTCTTTGCCTTTACATAACACCTGCACCATCTTAGATGGTCATTTTTCTCCATGTGGAAGACAGCCTGCTTAATCTAGGCTTTTTCTCCTGCTGACTGATTCAATCACCTGATTCAGTCATTTCATTATATGAGGACATTTCTTGCTGGTTTTCAGGAAAGCGCCTCTCATACAGATGGAGCTGTTTGCATGTCTGTACCAGCTAGACGGCATCTTGGGGAGCTCTAGGCTAAGTCTTTATTGCTTGAGTTTACATGAGAGTTGTTCACTGAGCTGGGGTGGGGACAAATGACTTGAATCCATATCCTTTTTGCTTGGTGCACAACTATCAGAGATGTACTAATTCTATTGGTAAGGTGTCAAGATCACTATTAAGGAAGAGTGAATATTCAAGACCCTTGAGGAGACATGTGGATGTTATCTAATTCTATTTCTCTGCTTCCAAGTGGAATGTAGCTGCATTTATTAAGAGCTCTTTGCCAGTTTGATTGTACTACATTACAGCAGGAGAGGGTGTTTTTGTAATTATTGATTATCTCCTTGTGGTGATGGCTGATGAGGTGTTCATGCCTTTGTTCTTTAGATGAATCAGTTGCTGGTCACTTTGTGCTGATTCACTCTCAGAGCTGGATATAAGTATTTGGATGGATTTACAGTAACTTCATCCTTTTTACTCAGAGACATGCCAGTCTGTGTCATTGTTATACTGGACTAATTGTTCTGATGTATCAGGTAACAAAACATTCCACTTTCTTTTATTCTGTTCAAGAAGATCTGGGTTTCGTTACATAGATCAAAGCTCTTAAAATAAGATTCAAGTAGTCAATTTTTTTCCAGTTAGTAAAAAAAGTCATTTTTTTTTTTTCCAGTTAACCTAAGTGACACATTTGAGTGTATTTGGATGAAGTTGTGATTTAGACATGCGTTTCAAAAGTCTGCTCTATAGAAGACTGAAGTGGTTTTGGGATGCTGGGAACACAAGTAGAAGGTATCTCTTTCTCTTGAACATAAGAATATTATAATGTCTTTCACAGGGATTATATTTCAGATTTATTTTGGAATCTGAAGCTTATATGAAGATTTAACTGTCATCTACTTGTTAAGTGGAGAATCTCACTCCAGGCACATGACACTAGCAGTTAGAAATTTGATTTGGCTATCAATTGAAATAATTACATTTTAATTGTGCCAATCTTGAATTTTTTTAAGGTTTCTAATACTTATATACTATCAAAGTACATTATTTATTTTGAATATACATATATGTAATGCTGAATTTAGATAAAAATAATCAAGATAATTTTACAGTTAAACATATAGAATGTTTCTCTTTTTAATATAAATATGTAATTAATATGGACAGTACAATAGTAGCAGTTGTTAAACAGTGTTTATTAGGTATTGAGTGCCTTGCCATGACTGAATATTTCTGTAATCATTCTTCTCAGTAGCTGAACTGGAATAGTGTGCCCGCAGCTCAACTGTGTGCACAAGCATTCCTATAAGAAAGAAATGGGATGAATGTAGATAGGTCCAGCATGACTTCCAGTTATCCATTTCAGTACTTCTAAATTCCAGTTTTCCCAATTGTTTATGTTAGTGCTAGTTTGATATCCAGATAACAACTTATTCTCTGTGCAGGTCAAAAGCTAATGGCCGGACATAAAGCTAGTCCTTGAGTTGATGGGTTGACCAACATAGCCGTGCTCTCTTCAGAAAAATGCTGCCGTCTGGAAACAGTAGGGTTTCATGTCCTTTGACTTAGAGCTGTGTGACAGAGGAAGGCTCCCAGCCCTTGGTGCAGTAGGCCACTGGCCGCAGCCCAGCCCAGGCCAGCAGCAGGTGGGCGCCGTCGTTCCTGCCGCGGCAGCACCACGGACAGCGCCCGGGCTCGGCGGGGCCGCGCAGCCTGGCCTGCCCCTGTGCTCCACGGGCCGTGCCCGCGCGTGCGCCGCCCCAAACCCCGCCCGGAGGGGGTCTTCCGAAAATAGCGTCCGGCCATTTTTCATTCGCTAGTAAGGCTGCTGTGGCGAGCCCGTGGAACAGAGACACAGAGGCACGCTAATAAGAGCATGTTCCTGCTTTGACCTTTCAGCCAGTTCAAAATGAAATATCTCCGCTCACTTTTTCTTTAAACAGAACAACACAATGTGTGTAAATAAGGGTGTAGAACTGTTCAGTCCTCAGCCACTAATCCCTGGAGGTGTGTTAGCTTGTTCTCTATGAACCAATGTTCAATTGTCTCTGAAACAAAGCAATAACATTAGAGAGAGCACTTAAACAAAAACAAACCAGAAAACTCTGCATTCGGTTGTAGAGATTTGGCTAGGAATTGATTAAGCGATAGCTAAAGTCCATTAAGGCAGCCTCTGGAATGGCATCCCTGTTGCATTTCCATGAGTGATGCAACCAGTTCTCTGGTGTTTTATCTCAATAGTATAAATTTATTAGCATCAAAGAGATCTCTTTCAAGGCAATGAATAAACATATGGTAAGAAATACATAAGGTCAGAAATGAAAAAAAACCAAAAAACTAAAAAAGGCATACTCACAAGAAGCATGTTCACAATGTGAACTGATACTCACATGTTCACAAATATTTCTGAACTCTCATTTCAAAAAATAAGACAGGAGTTAATTATTACTTTGGTAGGGTTTCTTATATCCTGAGCATTAAAAGAAATTAATAGGAAAACGTATCAATTTGTCACAATAGTGCTAATTAACATTTTATGGTTTCTCACCCTTTTAATAGGTAATTTGCTGTAGTGAGAACATTAGGGATAAGTGAAAATGAGGCTGCAATAGTATTTTTCTCAAATTTTTGAATTATTTATGAAACATAGAGATTCAAATGAATCTCTTCCTTTTTTACTAATTGAAGAACAGAATACTCTTTCTTTAGTATCAGGAAAACATTTGTTCAGTATAATCTGTGATCTATTTTAAATAAAGGTCCAGCTGACTAAATAATTACCACCCGCACTGTGAGTTTTTGGTAATTGTACTTGATGTATGCTATTGGTATTGAAATGTTACTCAGTCCATTCTCTACTTTTGTGCTAAAAAAATTTACCAATTATTGTCCTGACTTAACCCAGATACCTTCTTGGCAAGCAACATATAAACTTACAAACTGTGATATGTTGGCATAACTACTTTGATCCGTACTCGTCCTTATGCAAGTCCTGGTCTTTTCTGGTTTTATAATTTGTTTTCAAGCAATATTACACATAGAGTAAAAGTAACTTTTAGCATTATATTTGTAACTGGAAGTTGTGTTACTTGTTCTTAGTTGATGTTTTTGTGTTGGTTTTTTTTTTTTTTTAGGTGAGACTTAACTCCAAATGTCTAATGTTCTGGAGGCATTAGAAAGTACTTCTTTCTCTGCTCCCAATGACTGTAGATGACCTTTGCTCGGAAGAAGATTACATGAAAAACAGGGGATGTACTGGAATATTTTCTGCCAACTTCCAGTTTGCATGAAAGAACAATTTTGGTACTAAAGGAATGGAACAATAGAACTATTGTAATTAAGACGTTCCTAGGATTACCAGAAAGTTGTGTTTCCTACATCTCGCATGATAAAGTTAGATATGTGTTGGTTGCTTTCAGTCATGAGCTCCTACTTCAGGCACTCGGTAAGGAACAGACGATGGAGTGACTACTTAACCGCAAGCTGGAAATGCTCCCCGGTGTACAGGGGTCTGCTTTCCTTTCCTGCCACTCTGAGAAATGTTGAGAGCTGGGAGCAGAATTGCTTATAAGGAGCTCGTTCTGAATTAAAAATTTAAAAAAAAAAAAAAAAAAAGTCTTAAGAATAATGGCCTTTAAAATCCTCCCCCAATCCTGAGCACTAATCAGAAATTGTGCTGATGAAAGAATAATTAGGTGAATGAAGTTGTGGGGCACAAACATTGCAATACCCTAGAGGGAAAAACTGCCGTCATTTGTTGCATTTAGATTCCTAATGTGATGGTTTGCTCCTTCATAAGGAAAAAATCCATGAGATGGCCTTGTGCAATAGGACAAAGAATATAATTTGGATCTGTACATCAAAAGCTGAGACCTGCTGCTTAAAAGTTTCAGAAGATTACTTCATTAAAGGAAGAACAGCTCAGTTCTTGAGACATGTGAATGCCTATTTTGAGGCACAAAGGAGAAACACTTGGTGCTTCAAAAGGACCTGCGAGGTTGTCGGAGATGGTGATAGTGTATTTGCTTTGGATCCTTTGGTTTCTCCATGCAAGGTGAGGAATTTATAATTTAATGGGAAAGTCAAGTTGTTTAATGGCTTTAACCATCTTATCAACAGGGAGAGGATATGATAAAGAAAAAAACATGCGAAGTTGGAACCTGAAGTGTAGAAAAGGAGGTAACTTAATCAAATAAATTGACTGTCAAAGGGAGTTAAAATTCATCCCTGATTTTTTTTTTTTTTTTTTTTTTTTTTTTTT
>WHYT01014390.1:30513-80698 GCA_009806455.1 Tetrax tetrax
AAAAAAAAAAAAAAAAAAAAAAAAGTAGAATTTCGGAGCCCGCGCTCGGGTCCGGATGGCACAAATAATCAGCCAGCGAGTCGCTTAGCCCTTAATCGACTTAAGCGTGCGATTCCTTTTCCTCTCCGCTTTAATCTGTGGTTTGCGGTGATCTTGTTTACCGGGAGTTTGGGGCGAGGGAGCGGTTGTGGTGCGGTGTCATTAGGGGGCGTCGGCGGCGCACCTGCTGCGGGGCCGGGGCGCGGAGGGGCCGCCGGGGGTGCGTGGGCTGCGGCGGGCTGTGCAGGAACGGGCTGGGGGGACGGGGCTCCTGGTGCATTGCGTTCGTGCCGAGCGTCTCGCGCGTTTCTGTAAACGCACGGCGCCGTTGTTTTGTCGTTGTTTACGGTAAATCAGATCTCCCTGTCATCCTGGACCTTGTTCGCTCCGATTTGAGCGGGCGTCATTGGTGGCTTTGTCTTTTTTAATTTTAGTGTGCAGTCATTTCTGACAAGAGCAGAAGCCAAATGAAATGGAAGGAAGGCGCAGACTAACTTCAATTTTGTTCGTTTTGATTGTGTTTTTTCTTAAACTGTTGACTTGTATAATAATAGGAGTAGGTAGGCTTCCCTATATTACTTACTTAAATGCCTCATTGAACTTATAGTTATTAGTTGTTTTTACTGATTTTTAATTTCCACAGTGTGTAGTGATGATCAGTTTCTGGAAATATTTAAAAAATGTAAACAACGCTTGCTACAAAATTATCTTAACCTCTACTGTTAAAGTATGATTTTGACAGTCGACTTGTGAGCAATTAGAAGTCTTCATGCCACTAATATTTACAACACTTTTTGAGCATGTGGTCAACAAACAACAAAATGTATCAGTACTTTTTTGTTAATTTTACATCTTGTGCATCAAATATTTTGCCTAGTACATTCCACATATTTTCATAATGAATAGAAGAAGTAAGGAATTCACTTCTGTTTAAAAAAAAATAAAATCAAATACAGTGTGCTAGATGAGAACTTCTGAGTGTAGGGCAATATACACAAGTGGCATTAAATAACACAAGAAAGCCGTTACTTACAGCGCTGGTGCTATGTTTGTCTGTCACTGGGAGTATATAAAATTAAGCAGCTTTGTTGCATCTCAGCTGGATATTCAGAGAATACAAAGTATCCGGATTTGTTTGTGCCTTAACTGCTGGTGAAAGACCGCCTCTGTTGTCCCAGCACTAAACTGGCTGATACAATTGTAATAGATGTTTCAGAAAAAAAAATACATTTCCCAAGTTTTGTTTGTTTTCCTCTGTTCTGTTTATACAGTCATTTTTCTTTGCTGTGTTGTAGGGCTTGATAGTCAGAGTTTTGTTTGTTTGTGTTTGGCTCACGTTTTCAAAAAAGAAAATACGTATGCTACTTTAATGGAAAAGTAGGTGAGCTAATTTTTTTTTTATGGAGACATATGGGGAGGATAAGAAAGAAAATCTCCATTTAGGTTGTGAACAAGTCTAGAAGAGGCATCCGAAAGAGAGAGTAGTAACTGAAAACAAATGTTACTTCAGTGAATATTCTGTAGTCTAAGAATATTCCGATGATGTTCACTTTTCTTTTTCAAACAACGCACGTGTAGATTGGTCTGAGATAATGGCTATGTCTTAAGAGTTTTGGTGATCTCTAGGCAAGTTTTTTTTTATTCCTGGGTAGCTTTAATTACTTTTCCTGTAATTGAAGTTGGTTGATAATCCTCCAGAGAAGGTGAATAGGTGAAAAATTCTGCTTATGTCTGGAGTTTAGGTACTATAAGTGGGGAGAGGAATACTAGTTTTTCAGAAGTAGATCTGTCATTGCTTACTGGAGTGGTTATTTTTGTGCATTTTGGAGAAACTAGTCTACAGAAGATGTAGGCCTAAACTTGCACTGTTAGGAGGTACACCAGCCAAAATAAAAGAGGGATTTTTATTTTTTTTTTCCTGATGTAAGTTATCCTGATTTCACAAATGAAATAATATGTACAAAGATACGTTTTTTTGACAGGAGTTTGCTGGTATGAGGTTATGCCTCGGGCTTTAGCAGTTTGTTTTTATTTTGACCGTTGTCTATCCAAAAAACCCCTGTGTGTTTTCTTTGTGCTCTTGTTAAATCATGAAATGTCTTTGCTGTGCCTTTGGATTAAGGCAATAGACTCTATGTCCCGCTGATGTCAGTTGGTGGGAAACAATTCAGTTATTTCTGCAACTGGAGTACCACAGAGAGCTTTCTGGTGAAATAGAAAGGTATGCCTGGGCACCCAGGCCCTGTACATACCTGTTTGTCTGTATTAAGGAAAGTGAAAGTATCATGTAAAGTAGTTAATTCTGATGCTCTTCTCTCTTGAGAGTAAATTGTGATCTGTGTCATGTTCTTGTCTAAGTAGTTGGCTCAGAGATGATGTTCCTTCAGAAAGACACCACGTCCCCTCTCTCAATGTGTAGATATAGAAGGGCTTTCTGTTCTGCATTGCCTGTCAAAGAGTTTAAGATAAAGACATGTCATAGGTGGTTGCTGGAGCCCCTTTGCAGGTACCGCTTTACAGCTACATGGACTCTTGGCTCCAAGAGAAATGTTAAATATACTGATGTGAAAGTCAGTGGCTTTTTGGCGGTCCTGAAGTTCTCTTTGCCTGTTTAGCTGAAGGAGGTTTCAATGCTACGGTTGTAGAATGCTATTGTAGTGCCCAGTTCTCATACAAGTCATTGTATACTTCTGCAACAAAGATACTAAAAGATTGCTCAGGATATTTCTAAATAAATAATTAAGTTAAACAGTTCTCTAACAACATTGATGGTTCTTCCTTCATTGTATTTCTCAGCTACTGGAGCTACTGCCTAATAGCTGTTGTGAATAATTCCGTTCTGTTCTATTTAGAAACACTTCTGTTCAGTGGCCAGAATCCTAACTACACTTTTAAAACTTTGGGGTCACTGTTGAAAGGCAAACAGTTCTTCTACAGGTGCTTCAGATGACCAGTTAGGAATACGGTTAGTGAGATTTCTAATCCAGTTGTTGAAGATAACTAGCTCTCTAGCCCTCTAGTGTTTTAGCATTTTAAAAGCAGTCTCTGTCTCTAAGAAAATATTTACTAAAGTGGTGTGATTAGTTACATTAGCCTTCTAAAGCAAGTATTAAATAATAATGAGTGAAAAGTAAAAGCTAAGCAGAGAGAACTCTTTAGTATATAACTGTTAATTAAAAATTAGCAAGTCTGTGAGAGCTGATTATGTATTTCATTAGGCTGTCAGTTTCTTTTGCTTTATTTCTGTGCAAGTAGTGCATTTAGGTGGTTCTCACGAGTTTTTGGTTTGTTGTTGTTTTTTTTTAATGTAGTTAATCCTGTACTTTGTATGGCTGATCATATTAAATGTGTATGTATTAAATTGTGGAGAAGGAAGAAAACCTGCCTGCATAAGCAGCACCTGTTAGTTTAATCAAAAAATTAATGTTAAAATCTGTTAATTGTTTTGTTTTAAATTCATTTTTTTCTCTTCATTTTCACTACTTAATTGATAACAATGAAAAGTAAATCCATAAGCACAAGTACATGTAACTAATATTTCCCTTGCTCCAACTAAGAAAGGACGGAACGTCATAATGTCCTAGATACAGTTCTGTACTGCAGCTTCTGCTTTTGATCAGTATCTTGATTTCTTTATTGTTTTGTTTTAGTTTGGTTTTTTTTTTACCCCATCACCAATCCTTGGCTTGCACATTTCCCAATTGATATTTGTGTTTGGAAATAGAAAACAGCAAAACTTAACAAAAAGTCTACCTCCCCTCAGCAAGTCCCGTGGCATACTACTCTATTCTTACCTGTTTGCATAGAAGGCAGCTACTAGACGGAGTGCTTGAGCTGATTGATAGTGCGGTTTCTCTGTATCGCTGAAGCAGTTTGTTACAGGTTTAAAACGAAAAGTTTCATAGAGATAGAAACAAGTCCTTCCCAAAAATTAGGAAAAAGTCTGTCTTCAGTAATCCGGGAAGCAATATCAATCATTACAATTGGGTTCTGTGTTATAATATATTTCATCTTCTCTTTTGTACCTTATTGCCAGAAACTGTAATTGTCTGGCAGCAGGAGGGAGGTGACTAAGGATATTCTTCAGTGATCTGTCTTGGAACTAAAGCTCTATGGAGGGATGTACTAAGCCGCCTGTGCAGTGCCGTTTTGGGAGGTGGTGGTAATACTCGGGGACTTGCTTGTTAGTCAGGAAAACTATATCTATGTATTGGGGTAGCTTTTAGTTCGATTCAATGTTTTGCTCCTAAGAGCCTTTTTTTTTACCTTTAGGACTTAAGAACAAACAAAGGGATATGTCAGTGGGGTCATAACGGAGATGTGTATGTGTTATTTGGCTGAGCGAGAAATGAATCACATCTTGAGATGCCTCTGGAAAAGAGTAGCTTCCAAGATGTGCCTGATTGGAGGCTTTCATCATAGACAGGAAAGTTCACTGAGGTGTCATGTTATGTAGTGGGCAATTTTAGTTTCACTCTAGTGTAAATCTGTATTTCTGCTGTTGCTGAGATAACTTGGAGATTAACTATACTATTCTGTGGGAAGAGATTAATATCTTTTGGCTAATTTGTCCTAGAAAAGGCTAGCCAAAAGACATTGTGGTTACTCTTGTCAATACCTGGTCTGCAGAGCTGGATGAGAATTAATCTATAAGATATTACTAGTTTGAGATCACCTAAATACTGGTTTTCCACAAAACATTTGCAGTAGAAACTAGCCAAAACTTTCCAAATACAGGAGGGATGAAGCTGAGAAAAGGTTTTTCAAATTACTTACAAAGGCAAGGAATCACATGTGTGTGTTTAGCAATTTATCATGTGGTTTGTATGGGAATGTGTGATCTTAGAGGAAGAAGTGATAGTATTGCAATATAGATTTTAACTTTTGATGATTTTAGAGGAATTTTCTCCATTTATTTGTAGTTATGCCGTATTATATATTCAGTTAAGACCTTCAGGGCTTCAACTGCTTGCCAATAGGATGGGGGCAAAAGTGGTTCCTCTCTGACCTTATCCACAGCACAGAATGGATTTTATGTAAGGGTGGATATCCAGTAATGAGTGACATCTTATGATGAGAGGTGGCAGTCTTAGGCATACATTTCCTTCAGATTTAATAAAAATTGGTGACTAGAGTTCCTGTGGATAGTAATGCGGATAAGCAGGTACTGACTTCCTGAAAAGAATGGATAATAAGGTTCTAGCAGGACTTTTCCTAATACAACTTTTTTGTTTGGTTGCAGGAGAATGTGAAGGGGAAGCTGTTAACCTGAGCGTGGGAGTGAACTTGAGGGTGCTTTGTAGACAGGAGTTCCCAGGAACAGTACTAGGGGTAGTGAAAGACTACAGGTCCAATGGTATTGCACTCCGTTTGTCATGGGACTGTCGGTGAAATGGAGGGAATGGGAATGTGAATATCCATTGGTAGGAAACTAGGCTTTTTGTATTTGTTCAAGGAACACTTTATTTTGGTTTCTTTTTTTTTTTAATGCAGCAGGTATCCATTAAAAACGGTATATGGCAATGTGCCTTGAATGTTCCTCTTCTTAAAAAATTTAGGTGATTCTTTGGCATTTCTTATTTGTATGATTTGAGTTTAAATTCATTGTCAAACCTGTAGGGCAGGAAGGGAGATTCTTCAGAGTGAAGTTAGTGAGGAAAATTAAAAGTCTTTTCTCTTTTGAACAATTTAAGGCATAGAAAGTTGGTGTGTGAGTATGGGGAGATGATGCAGGTTGTGGTTTGCTGATGTATGGAGGAAGAGGAGAGGAAAGTTGATATTAATCCTTCTGAAGGTTGCTTTCTTAGTTTGCTGTCAGTGGCAGAGCTCAGCTGAACTTGAGTCTCACTATCTTGCAAAGCCTTTCTTTGCAGTAATTCTATACTTAAAAAGTCAGAGTCCAATAGAGACATCAGGGGAACATGTAAGAACTATTACCAGAACTTGTGGTCTAGAAAATTCTGTACCATGTATTTGGTGGCATTTAAAAGCTGACAAAAAAGGGATGATTGGGAATGAGGAAGAGCTCTTTGTCTTCATATGTACAATGACGTGTAGATACACAAGCTTTTCTGAGTAATATGTTAAACAATTATTTGGAACATAGTTCTTATATGGAAGAGCTGTAAACACCTGACGACCTCCAACAACGAGTGTTGTCAGTGGCCATGCACATTCCATAGATTTGTTCTTTTGAGAAATGGGAGCTCTTTTCAGATGTGGGTGAACACTGACCAAAGAATGGAAACTCTTTGGAAGATTATTCAGGCTGTTAAAGATGCTGATACAACTTTCTCTCCTGCTTCAGAGAAATTTTTGTTAATTTGTATAGTGGAATGAGTTTGTGTTCTTTTCAGAGCTGTAACAGTGAGGAAGAGGCAAAAGGAAGCATACAGTAGGATCTTGGTTCAAAACCTGTTGCAAGTGACAGCAGTCTTTCCGCTGGTTGTTTTAAGGTTATGAATCAGCCTTAATACCTTAATTTTACTCTTTTCTTTGTTCTGTTTCACAACCTGTATCTTCACTGAACCTCCAGGCAAAGAAATGAAATATCTCACTCAAATGACTTATATTAAAATCAAACCTTCATTCAGGTTTCTGCATGTCAAAAATGAACTTTGTGATCAATTCTGACATCCTGAAAGCATCCCTTAAGTTTTTTTTAGCTGTCCTCTTAAACATATTTTTGTGTTTGTTTAAACAGTCAGAACTTACAGAAGGTATTAGGAAGATTCGTAACTGTGGGTTTGAGCCAAGGGAGTGCTTTCCAGTATAGTTGTGAGGTGATTACTTATTACAAGAATAAGACTTCCCACTTGTCCCTCTTCAGTATTTGACATCATTTTCTTTTCTTGAGTAAGAAGAAAAGGTATTCTTTCTGGGTATTAAGCCTTAAGAAAAGCTTATGACGAGGAATGCCAACTAACTCTTGGTGATTAAGAGCAGATCATTCTGCTTTCAGAGGCAGGGTGATACCAGTTACTGTCTGAAGCAAAAAATATAAGTTAGTCTAGATGTTAAAATGTAAAGAAGCTTATGCACTAAGCCCTATTAGTGTTGGCAGTAGGTAGTTGATGGAGTGGTGGATTATTTTATATTCTTTATTTTGATTATAAGTCTGTGAGCTGCCCAGTGTCCTACAGCGTAGTTCAGTGTGCTTTGGCAGAGTGTTTACTGTTCTAGAAATATCTTGTTTCTGTATATTTGAACAGCAGGGGACTCTCATCCTTATAGATATGGTTATGAATGGGATGTTTATGCCAACTGTTAATTTAGTATATCTACCCTTCCAGTCTTCTGATCTTGATAAATGAAGCCTTGCATACATGTTGGAGAAACTCAGAAGAACTATTAAACAGAAGCCATATGAAAACAATATGTAACGTTTTATAGGCCTATTTGGGTATTGGGTTGCATACAGTCCTATGTCTTGCTGGGGTGTGTGATCTACCTGAACCAGTTGTAAAGGCAGCAGAAAACCTTTCAGAGGAGAGTATCACAGGTGATGTTAAATAGTCCCTGTAGGGCGCAGTCTGTGTGTTTCCACTAACTAGGTCTGGATCTGTGAGGGTAGGAGGGGATGTTTCTCCTTCACCTGTCACTTACTTTGTAGCGGAAAATGCCTATGTAAATGTCTGTGTGAAGTTGTCCACTTCACCTGGGCCCATATTCTTATTTATGTAAGTTTATGTATATATGGCTATATTATATACATGGACAGAGAGCGTAGGCATGAGTGAGAAAGCATCAACCAGTGTGGGATAAATAATCCTAAATATATGAATTATTGTGAAGGAATGTTATTGAGAACTGTGGTTTGAACTCTGATGTTTCTTTGTGTTTTCTCTAAATGTTTGCACTGAATGACTGGCAACTCAATTTTTAATAAACCAAAGAGGCAACAGTCTAGTTTCACTGCATTTAGTGAAGTAAGATCAACATTTTTGTGAGATAATTTTGCCCTGACATGCTATTACAGACTGTACAGCATGCTACCTGTGCACCTGCCTTTGCACGGAGAGTGACTGCGTGAATCGCCTCCTTGTTTGTGTTTTGTTTAAAGGTTACATTGACTGCCTGTTCCTCTGGCAATGACATTTTAGTATGGGAAGAGCTGGCCCAGGGCACAGAAAACCCAGCTCTGTGAGCTGATGTGCTTGGGCCTGCTGTCTGCTGACCATGCAGCTGAGCATCCGCTTGGAACAGCTTGTGCCGCTGCTGTCAGTAGTACTCCCTCATCGCTCGGTCACATGCACAGTGATTTGCAGCTATCCATTCTGTCCGCGTGCTGTTCCGTTTCAGCCTTTCCGAGTACATTGGTCTGGTTGGAATTATGAACAAAGTTGCTCTGCTGTGGGTTTGGTTTTGTGGTTTTTGTTGTTGTTGCTTGTTTTTTTGTTTGTTTTGTTTTGTTTGCTTTTTTTTGGGGGGGGGAAGTATTTGGTTCTCTCTGTGGTCTAAGGGTTTTACCTCGAGGAAGATGGCTTTTGAAGCATTGGTCTTGCAGAAACAGCTTCTTTTTTCTGTCTGGGGAAGTGGAGGTAGAAAACAGGCTTCATCACAATGAGGCCCTGAACTGCAGCTTCTGGTCTTGTTTTTCTCAGTTCTGGAGTGACTACCTTTCAAGTTGCTGGCACAAGACAGTATTCCTCTTTTAATAATGAAAAAACAAGGTGAATTATTTCAATCTGGATGGAGGATGCAGTAAGAGAAAATGAGGATTTTCCCAATGTTTCATCTGATGTTGATAGCATTAAATAATGCATGTTTGCTTAAGTCAAGATTAGAAGAGGTAAAATTTCTTTAGATCTCACAAAAAAAAAAAGTTGTCTTCAATGGTGTCAGACAAATACTTCCTTTTTGGGTATTTTGGTAGCAAATAGTTGACCAAAAAGGTCAAAGTTCTTGTGTGTGGGTTCAAAGGCTTCTTAGCAGTCTTGTAAGCTGTCTTCAGATGTCCACAAAAACTTCTTGTGTGGCCAACAGTTTTCATCTAAGGCGCAGCAGCTGGTATACTGGTAAAACACTTTTATGAATCTGCCCTATTCTTCCCTTCCTCTTCCTCAAAGGAAATGTACAAACTGAACATAAGTGCCAAGGTAACTTTAGAATGTTAGATGGGAGGACTGGAAGTCTAATAATGTAGTTAGTGTGAGATGTGATAGAATGTAGGGTGATACCTATGTTATTGCATGTGCAAACATGAATCAGCAGCGCTCTCTTGTCGCTAGCTGCATACCAGGCTGGGTTCCTCTATAACCAGGATGTTGATGAAAGTGATAATTTCCTTCTCTGGGAAAGCTGCTCTTAGGGCTGCATCTAGAGCATGGTATCTCGCAGTGTGAGGCGCCTGACCAGATGGAGAGTCCAGCCACTTCAATGGTTAGGAGGCTGGAGCACACGATGAGAGAGGAGAGCCTTGCGAGGTCTAGGGTGGTACAACCTGTAGAGAGGATAAGGAGGCGTCTAGTTTGTGGTTAGCTACTTTTTGGGGAGTTCTGGAGAAGACAGAGCCAAACACCTTTCAAGAGTTGCACAGTGAAAGGTGAAGGAACAGTGGTGGTGAATTAAGGGATATTGGTTTCCACAGTGTGTATGTTAAAGCAGGTTGCCTGGAGTGGTGGTGCTGTGGTGCCATCTCCATCCTCCAGGATATTCCAAAGTTGACTGGTTTCTTATTTTGTTTCCTAGTGCTCAAAGTAAAGCACAGCCGTATCCGGCTCACATTTGCAGTCTGTGGAGCGCAGCAGTGCAGAATGACTCCACGCTCCTCTGTGCAGAGTGTGGTATGGTCAGTGTTTCTCTCCTCTTTCCAAGTCAGGTATTGGAAAGAAGGAGAATTGTTTCAGAAACTGAACCAACCTTCACCTCTGCTTAAAAGGGAGAAAAAGAAACTGCTGCATTTACTTCCTGCTTAGAGGGAGTGATGTATTGGTGAGGGGCTTCTGTAGTGCCAGAATGAAAGTTGAATGGACTGATAGCTGAGGGAGTAGATTTACAGGAAGGGGATGAGCAGCCAGGATAGATGTCTGTGAAGCTAGAAGCTCACAATCAGTTCCTTAATACAGGTAAGGTAGTGGACAGTGCTGGGGGCTTTTGGCTTGTTTCTTCAGTTCTACCTCATGCCACCAGGACGTGCAGAAGTCTTTTAAACAGCTCATGATTTTTGAGCTTAATCTCTATTTTTGTCTTGGAGGGTAGGGGAAGGATGCTAGCAATAATTCACTTTGCTAGTGAATGATCACCTTTCTTTTCAGGCATCTGTTTCTTTTTTTACATGAATATTTTCATAGTGATGGTATGACTCAGTAGAAAGAGGCGGCGTTGCTAGGCAGCCGTTTGAGCACTCTGCAGATGCCATGTGATGGCAGTAAGCTGCCTTGTAATAATCCATTGGTGGCAGTATTCCTGGCTGAGGTTCTGTGTTGCACAAAGAAAGAAGCATCTCTGACAGGAGCAAATGCTGCCTAGCAACTGCCACTGCTCCCCGACCAGACTGAAATACCTTCACTTAATTGTAGTGTAGTTTTGCTAATATTCAAAACCTTAAGTGTGACAGATTGCTTCCAATACTGAAGTATATTTTTCTTACTCAAGGTTTTGCATAAAAGTTCATAAAGATCATTAATAAGGTCAAAAAATTCTTTAGTCCTCTTCTAAATCATGTCTTTTATTTAATCCCTACTCTTCGATTGTAATGTTTGGATGGCTTTTAATCGGCTTTTGATAATCTTTTTTTTTTGTGTGTGTGTGTGTGTGTATTACATTAGTGCCTGGCAATTCCAATCGGATTAGAGCCCTGTTCTGTCATGTGTACCAGTATACTCTGCAGAAATGCCCCTTGCTGCAAAAACCTTGTGTTGTTTTATTTGGGTAGTTGTGGTTTTAGGTTGTAATTTGTACCTAAATTCTTTATATTGTCTGTCTGTCTTAAACAGCAGAATGTTTTGGAAGTACTGGACCTGATTTTTTTCTTTGCTTTCTTTGTAAACATACTTGCTGAATGCGGCCTGAACTTGCAAATAAATGTGCATGTCTCAAGTTAATTTCAGGCAAATAACCGAAACCCTCATCCACAATTAATCATTTAAATACTTGGAAAGTAAACTGTGAAGGTGAAAACATTTTTCTAGGTATTTGTAGAATAAAATGAAAATGTTTTCGTTTTAATTTCCTTGTGATTCTGTTCCCTTGTCAAATATCATCAGAGTCTAACTGTGCAATCTGTGAAGCTGCCAGGTTTAATCAAGCAGTTCCAGAAAAATTTAATCAATCTGGCCTTTAATTTTGTGATAAAAATAAACTAATTTTTTTGGTCTTTTAAATTATGAAACCTACAATTTTCTGTTTGCAAGAGCTGCTCCTTATTGCTGGAAAAAGCTTTGTAGTTCTGAGAGACTCAGAGTGGAAGATATGTGGTGGTTTGGAATGTATTAATTCTTCGCTGCTTGTAGGCGTGATTGTGCAACACAGTTGCCTCACAAAAAGGTAAAGCTAAGTCTTGATTCTTAGCTGTCTTTTCCTCTGTATGGTAACTTCTATCCATGCTGTTTTTTTCTTGCACAGTCACACTGCTGTGGCTTTGAGACTTTTCCCTGTCTGCCATATGTAAATAGAAAGAATTAAAGTCTGTCACCCTTCTTGGAAAATAAATTATTAGGAAAAGGTAGTTGGGAAGATTCTAAAAACATAAATACTGTGGACTTGAAGAATAGAAACTGTTTGTTCACTCTTTCTATTTTATTACAATTCCCAGGGGGCATTGGTGATACAGGATCTGAACAACTGAAAAACGCTTGCTATATGGTGCGTAAGTGAAGCATGAAGAGAAAGTATAGGAAGTGCTATTAAGTTAATACTGATAAAATTAATATAAAATTATAAATTAATACTGATAAAAACTTTTACTTTAGGACGTCCTGGTCCACAGAAGACTCAAGTTGGGCAAAGCTACATCCTTGCCCTGTTCTAATACCCTTTCTTCATCCCTTTCTTTTCAGAAAAGGTTTTAGAGCCATCTTTGGTCTCACCTACCACAGTGGCTCTGAAGTTATGCTACGTTGAGCCTTTAATGTCATCTAGGTACTACAGGCAGGAAAATTAAGTTAATCTTACTCAGCTGTTAAAACTAGCTTATACTGTTTGATACTAGACGCTTTTAATAGATGGATTCATATGCAAAAGTTTTAAAGATTGATACATCGTGGTCATAGACATTAATTTATCAATCTGGAGTAATTACATTATTTTCTTAAAGATCAATCAATCTTAGACTCAGAGATCAATTTATATTCCATGTTAACTAGTAATAGGGATAACTTGTAGTACTTGAATATGAAATTAAAACTCTAGAATCTTGCAATTGTGTGTATAAGATTATTTAAGAAATCACTGTAATTCACTATGAGAATTGGGGTAGGAAGGGATCTTTATTGCAGGGGGTAAGTATCACTTAGAATATCACTTTGTTTAGAAACCTTCCCTAAGTTTGGTAATAAACTATGAGTTATGAAATTAGTTTGGAATTCAGATAACAGCTTTTACAAGTATACTTTTGTTCATGTAATTACTGATTTTCAGTGACCTGCTCTGATAGTTCTGAAGTAAAAAAAAAGACATTAAAAACACTTCAAGCAAACAAAGTTTACTGTTGTATTGGCAAATTAAGCAAACAGAAACCCTTTACAGATGATGGTATGTGACATATTTGTTGTAAAATTAGGGGTATTATACTCCTTTTTTAGAACTGTGAAATTTAAAGAGTTTGGTGTGTATGTACGTGAACACCAAATTTTTAGCTGGTGTGACAGAGGTGTGAGTTTAAAATATGGCTATGTGTAAAGCATAAATTAGACCACCAGCAAACTTCAGAACTTTGGCATCTGTAGCACAGAACGCAATTCAGTGTTTGCACACTGTGAGTACAAATGGGTAGGGTACAGAGCAATGCAGCTTGCGGCTATGCTTCTCCTACGCGTTATCCTTGCTATCCCTTCTGAAATTAGTTTAGTTGAAGATATGCTTAGAACATGATTAATGCATAATATGAATAACTGCAAGTTGACTGAAGTACAAAGCATTTATAAAAATTAAATGGCTTACTTTAACCTGAAACACTTCAGGTCTGTGTTCTGCTGGTGTCATCTAAAAATATTGCAAGTTACTGGAATTTTAGTAGGACAGATAATAGTACTGAGTAGAGAACTGGAAAAAAATCTGTCACAAAGGCCAAGAAGATTTGTCTTCTGAAGCTGAGTAAACAAAGATATGTTGAAAGTTCACAAAATTATGATTGTTACAGTGGAAGGAGTTTCTTTCATCACATTATGCAACTAAAAAAGACCCAGTGAAACTTAAAAATGGCATCTTCACAGCTGATAATGTGAAATGTTTCCCCCCCCCGAGTTAACTTGTAGAGTTCATGAAATCTTGGCCTCACCAATATTTTGGGATAAATAAAAACCAAAATGTACTTTATTATATCATATACTTTCTAGCAGCAATGATTTCTGTTGTAGAAGAGAAAACATGAGACAGAAATAATAAATGTGGGCGATTTTTTTCATAGAGAAACGTAATTTATGTTTGGAGAAGGAAAAGGGGAGAATGAAAACATGGAAATCTCTTTGACCAATTTTGTTTATCAGCCCTCATTTAAAGAAATACTTCTGATTTTCATTACAATTTAACAAGGCGAAGTGCAAGGTCCCGCACATGGGTCAGGGCAGTCCCAAGCATAAATACAGGCTGGGCGGAGAATGGATCGAGAGCAGCCCTGAGGAGAAGGACTTGAGTATGCTAGTGGATGAGAAGCTCAGCATGAGACTGCAGTGTACACTTGCGGCCCAGAAGGCCAAGTGCTGCATCAAGAGGAGCGTGGCCAGCAGGTCAAGGGAGGTGATTCTGCCCCTCTACTCTGCTCTTGTAGACCCCACCTGCAGCACTGCGTCCAGCTCTGGTCCCCCAACATGAGAAGGACATGGACCTGTTGGAGACGGTCCAGAGGAGGCCACGAAGATGATCATGTGCTGGAGCACCTCTTGTGTGAGGCCAGGCTGAGAGAGTCAGGGCTGTTCAGCCTGGAGAAGAGGAGGCTCCGGGGAGACCTGATAGCGGCCTTCCAGTGCCTAAAGGGGGCTACAGGAAAGACAAGGGGTCATTGTTTTAAAATAGAAGGAAGCAGATTCAGACTACATATAAGGAAAAAAAAAATTACAATGAAGGTGACAGAACATTGGCCCAGGTTGCCCAGAGAGGTGGTGGATGCCCCATCCCTGGAAACATTCCAGGCCAGGTAGGCCGGGGCTCTGAGCAACCTGATCTGGTTGGAGATGTCCCCGCTCCTTGTAGCGGGGTTGGACAAGATGGGCTTTAAAGGTCCCTTCGAATGCAAGCCATTCTATGAATCTATAATTCAGTCAGATTCTAATTTCATTTCTTGGAAGGTGGGAATTGAAAAGGCAGGAAAAGGGCTCCTTTCATAAAGGAATGAAAATAAACAAATGATTTATTATGGGCTGAACTGATATTTTATATTGGGAATAGTACATTATACAATGTAGAAGTATTTTTGTGGACTTCACTACAAAGTGTAGAAATGCATTAAAAAAATTAGAAATTATATGCAGAAGGCACATACCTATGCCAGTTCATTGTGCTGCAAAGTAGTTTTATGTATATGCTAGGAAAAAGATGATGTTTCAGGGGAATTAGCAGCTAGATTGTGCATGACCTTTTATTTGAATGTGCTGTGCTGGACAATACTCTGGCATTTTCCTGTTCTTGTTTTGGCTTTTCCCACTATTCATGTAAAACATGTGATACATTTATATTACTATGTTTATCATGTGATTGACATAATCCATTTGAGAAGAAAAATGATCTGTAGCAGCCTCGTGACCCAGCTGAGACTGGGTGGGGAAGTTGGGACATAGGAAACTGAATTAGAAGGGATTACAAAAGAAAGATCTATTTTTAAAATTATGCCACAGCAAAAATGAAGCTAGCGCTGTTATTTAGGGTGGGCAGCAGAGAGTAATCATGAGACACGTGAAGTCTAGTTTAGCATTTCTGTGTGAATTGTGTCCTCTCTTTTTGTCATAATAGAGTTCAGATGAGGTCACAAATCAATAGACAGCAAGGTACCACAGAAGCTCAGGCTTCAGCTGATTCCATAATAACAATGTGAGAGAGACCATAGCAGTCCGGCCGTATACCTGTCTCCTCCAGTGTCCTGCGCTGACAGTGGCCAATAGCAGGTGTTTGCAGTGTAGCAGCACAGCAAGATAGGCGTATGTGACGCTTTCCCCAGACTTTAGTGCTTTCTGGGTCAGGGGTTTGCTGAGCTGAAGGTGGTATGCATCCATTCATTTGCCCTATTTGCTTTTGAACTTGAATGATTTTTCAAGTACTTTATTTAATAAAATCCTGGACTCTTCTCTGCTGTTCCATTTGACACTGCCTTTTGTACTAGAAGGGATGATTAGCAATTGTTCATTGTTCACCTTCTCCATACAACTTATTAGTTATACTCTCTTCACCCATTTCCACTGTCAATCTTACTGGTAGAAGAATCCTATCTTGGTTAATAATTAACCATATAAAAGCCCTTATGCAGTCCTTTCTATCTCTTGTCTCATTTCTGTCTACCTTTCCTTATGCTATTCTGTCCTTTTTGACAAAGGATACATTTTTGACAAAGGAGAAAGGGGAAAACTGGCACATGGGGGTCCATTGTAAATTTTTTACAGTACTGTAGAGAATGGTGTCTTCCCTTTTTTTCCCAAATACACTGTTCTGCTGTGATTTGGTGGTGGTGAGGGAGGTGGTGCTTGACGATGGCTGAGCATTGAGCTTACGACAAGAACTCTGAATAACATTCCACGGTTTCACTCAGTGTGGTAGTAGCAAGTGGAGAGATGATCATTTTGAGGTTAGGATTCTTCGTTCCTCGTGAAACATCGTGTGGATGAGGTAAATGATGTTCATCTGCTAGTTCTACTTGCAATACTTGGGTCCGTCTGCAACTGGATTACTCTGAATAGCTTGAGTGGCTTCACAAACTTTTCACTTTTTTAAATTATTGGCTTTTCTGGATCATTTAAAAATAATTTAAACAGAAAAGGCTCCGACAGAGATCTGTTTAGAGCTTGCTGATCAATTTGTCTTCACTAAGAATACTGGCTGCTACTTCTATTTCATCTCTTTTTGCTGGTTATTAATCTGTGTAAATGCCTTCCCACTCTGTCACAGGCAAGCTCAGCTGCTACCAGAGCTTTTGACAGCGGCTGTTTCAGACCAGCTTTTGTAAAACCTACTAGATAGTATCAGCTGGACCTTCTTTGTCCATGTAGCAGCCATCTCCTTTAGATATTTAACTTTTGAGGAATAAGCTGTGCAAAGATGCATTGGCTCTTAAGAGCTCATCTTTATCTGTGTACTCTGATTCTTTTGAAGCAGTTTCTTTTGCTGCTGGTGACTTAAAATGTGGCTGCTTATACTGTGTCAGGGCATGTCCAATAGGCAAGGAAAACACTACTGAGTCTGTCCTCTCCTGACTGGATTTTTGACTTTCCAAAGTGTTGTTCCAATGCCATCTGTTCTTATGTGTTATACCCTGCAATTCCTCCATACTGTCTGCTGAAGCTTGAGAGAAACTGCCTATGTGAACTAGTTTGTGCCTTTCTCGCTAATAAATTACAGAGGTGCAGACAGAAGGGTTTCTTTTGCCGTGGCCTGCTTTGGTACAGTTCAAGTACCACAGTTAAGAACTTCTGACTTGGAGATGATTCCTGAAAGTGGCGCGTGGTGCTTTTTCAAAGCATTCCTCTGTGGCAGAACGTTGGATTTAACTGCTGGTTGAAATTATGTTTCGTGAGGGGGAGCTGTGACACCCTTATAAACCTGAATGATGGCAAGGGGGTGTAATATCTGAAAATAGATGTTAAAGATATCAGCAGTGTGTCCTGGAATCCAAGAGGGATTGTTCAGAGCTGTTGACGGGTGGGTAAAAGCTTTACTGTACGCCTGTTCTGATGATGTGTTACTTCTGTATTCTGGTGACTGAGGGGATGAGTCTTTTAAGAAATGATGGAGACTTGTTGATTGATGGACAGTTTGTAGATGATCATATGTTACCAAGAACTCTGTGGGAAGGACAGCAGTCGGTTGTTGGAGTCCTCTCTGTAAACTTTTTCCCTAGAATGGTGTGATGGTTTATTCTGAGTTACCACACAGTTTCTTGCTCCCCTTCCCCCTCCTCAGTGGGAATGGGGGAGAGAATTGGGAAAGAAGAAAAACTCGTGGGTTGAGGTGAAGACACTTTACTAAAATAGCAAAGGAAAACTACAGTAATAACATAATATAAGGATATTAAAATATGAACAAAATGAACAATGTATGTTTTCTCACCACCCGATGTCCCAATGACCGATACAGCCCGTCCCGAGCAGCGATCACAGAAACAAAACTGAGCGGCAAGCAAATGAGCAAAAGAGAGCCAGCAAGGGAGAGGGAACGATGCCAGCAAATGAGCAAGAAATGGATGCCAGGAAGGCAGATACGTGCCCTGGCCAGCCCCCACTTATATACTGAGCATGACGTTTATGGCATGGAATACTCTCTTTGGCCAGTTTGGGTCAATTATTCTGTCTGTCTTTCTCCCAGCTTCCTGCATCTGCATATTAGTGAGACTTGGAAAGCTGGACAGTGTCCTTGGTCTCATTCACAACAACTCATATCATCAGGGTGTGTTATGAGAATTCTCCACACACGAAATCCAAAACACACCGCCTACTGAGAGGAAAATTAACTCCATCCCTCCTGAAACCAAGACAAATGGTTAAGTTATTCTGTATTTCCTGTATACATTTGTGTTCATATTTTTCAAATAATACTGCAAAGAGGAATTGTATACCTAAAATTGAAGATTGTGTTGCATAATAGGTTTTTAGCTTAACAGATTAGTAACATCCATAATTTTGGCAGTAACCTTTGGAATCATAATCAGACTATAAAATAGCCTTAAATTTCTGGGATTCTATCATCATCAGTAGCTATTTTTACAATTCTTTTTTTTCTGTTTCAGAGATGTTAAATTGTGTTCTTGTTAAAGAATTTTAACAAGACAGAGTTTGGTGTATTTGGTCAGTTTATTTGGGTTTTTTAGTGTTTCCTGACTTTCATTTAATTTAGTGTAGCTGGAAAGGCAACTATTCTTGAGGTTTGGTTTTTGAACATACCCATATTGCTATTTGCATACCCTATTGATTACTAAAATGTCAAACAGAAGAGACTTACATAATTTACTGATGACTACAAATTTATCAATGAAGGAATTAGATTTCATACTGCTATATTAAGAATGAGGAACATGAGATGCCTGTTATTTTTGTATGACAACTTATTTTCTAGTTGAGAGTGATCATCCAGATTGTATCTACAGCTGATGGGAGCAGTTAATTTCTCTTCTGTGATTTTTGTTTGTTTATTCTTTTTTTTTTGACTGAAGTAGACCTAAGAAAAGAGCTTTGGCTATCTTTATTAATAGAGTACTCTGAATTCTAAAGAGCTGATTACATATTGATGCAGTAGAGTCCTTATATCAGATTTTCTTTGTATGACCAGTAGAATCCTTTTATAAATGAACAGTTTCCATCTGTAAACTAACAGACCTAGTAGGACTACTTTTTGTAAGACTAAATATATTGAGTCACTGTTCTTGGCCATATTTTAACCATCTATTGTATCAACAGTTACTTTTTCTGGTACCTTTCCTTTAGCTTTCTTTCCAAGCTCACTTTTTATCGTTGCATAATGGAAAAGTATTTGATGACTGAAGAACTAGCAGTTGCATCAAATCCAGTTTCTTTCCTGGTTGCGTCCTTTATTCAGTAGTTTTTGTGTAGTAAATAATTGTCATAGGAAGCCAGCTGTTGTTTGCTAATTAAAAACTGCAAATGTAGTGTTAACATGCAGTAATCTTTTTCAGACTATTACTTGGTGGACTTAGCTGAGTGAGACCAGTCAGTCATTAATCTCTCTACAATTCAAACTACTCTTCTGTCTGCAGCCACTTACACTCATGTGTCCCATGACTGGTGTCTCTGTCATCATAGTCTTGGTGTGTTCAGAGAAGTTGAAAATGGCCTGGAATTTGGATTTAATGTTATAATCTGTATATTATTTTTAAATAATAGTGTATCTAGAATTACTCTCACAAATAAATGTATCTTGTTATTGTATTAACATTTCTCCATTTCTCCTGGTTTTTTTCAATAGTAACTTTTCGCTCAGGCTTTTTAAAATCCTGTGAGTTTGAGACATACTTGAATTTTTTTAGTATTTTTGTTGGACTGAAGAGAAAAGTCATGCTATTTTCAATATAGGGCTGTATTTTGCAAAACGACTTAAAAATAAAGGATGATTGTACCTTCTTGTTTTGATAAAATTGCATACTAGAAAAAAAAAAGGTATTTAAAGGATAATACTATCTAAAATACTGGAGGGGCAAGGAGAAGCCGTTAGAGGCTGGATCATGGCCTGCCACTTAAGTGTTTGGCAATTGTCAGTGTTCCTGCGCTTTGGGAGAAGCATTAAGTGCTTTTTCTTTGGTTGAAATCTGTATTTATTATTTCTTCATGGGGGGAGAATGAATCCAGAATGCTGACAAGCGTAGTGTTTTTCTTGGATTATGTTGTCTGTATCATTCTAGTCTGGAGCCAATTGTTCTGTTTCTTCTGTCTCTGCTGTAAACAAGAATTTAAAACCTCATTTATCCAGTGGTGACTTCTGCTGGGCCATACGAGCTGAGAGAACAGTCTAGGTTTGATGGAATCCCTAGTTTTTCCTCTTTAATTAAACACTGCTTTGAGTCTCGCTGTGTAAGAGCAAATGTTTGGTGCTGTCTGATTCTCTTCAGATTTTGATTGAAATTCTTTCTCGTGTTATTCTCATCTGTGTAGGCGTTTGCCTCGTGTATGTAGTTTGTTGTTTCTTTGCCCTTTCCCTTTATGAAATCTGTACATAGGGTTGAAACTATGTTTTATTTTAGTGGAAATTTTTTCTATGCTTTTCTCATTATTTCTTGGAAGCTCAAGGTTCAACATACCTTGTGGCAGATGGTGCAGAGCATAGTCTTAGTTTCCATGGTGTTCTTTCCCAGGACTTTAGACTTTCTGGTTATCTGCTTTAAGTTCTGCACAGAGGGGCTTTATTAGGAAGGGATTCAGTGGCTTTGACATAAAAAGATGTTCAGGAAGAAGATGAAATGCACGTGGGAACATCTTACCATAGCTTAGGTGTTTGCATATAAAGGGGAGTGTTCTCTTAAATTGGAAAAAAAGGACGATGCCCACTGGAGGTCACTATTTCAACTCATGGAATTCCACTTGCAGTGCTCTAGTGTGTGTGCAGGTGACATGCACGGCGTACTCCATGTCTGAGCATGGATTTATTTAGAACAAGGTATTTGAATGATTAAATTAAATCTATGCCTGAGTGATGAGTTTTTAAATGCTGGCGAACAAGCATTACAGGACTGGGCGGAAGGGGGGGGGGGCAGACCTTATTTGCAATTCATCCTTTCTTTTGACACGTCATGTTTCATGTCCATGCCCCTATTGTATTTTGATAAACGTGATTAAAGAATATATCATTGTACACTATGATAATTTTTTAAAATTTATTTTTAAAATTGAGAATAATGTAATAACTTTTTTATTGCGTTCATATTTTCTGAAACATTAAGATGAGTTATTATTTTCCCTGGTTAAGGAAAACTAAAGATACCTAGAAAAATATTGAAGATATATGTCATGTTAGTTAGTGCTTATGAAAAGTACAAATTCTCATGTATTCTTTCATCTATCTACGCAAGTATAATGATGTATGGTAATATAGGATTTTTGCAGAGTATTAGTTGCACAGATGGTACTTGAATGGTTTCAACTTGGAGGAAAGTAATTCCTGCAGTTGATTTCCTATTATAGTCTTTGCAGTTAGGACTGCCTGTTCCATTGATGAGTTGTGTAGTAGAGTAAGAATTGTGAGACAAGGAAATCTTTGTGTGCAATAGGAATCAGAGATTGGTGATTAAAGTGATTTACAAGCCTGGTTTAATTTAAAAATCTTTTAAAAACCACAGCCTTTATGTTGCTACTGAGCTTAATTTCTGATAAGGGCTGAAATAAAGATATCGGATGAGGAGAAGTTGGCTGACAGGTTTTCTGGGCAGCTACGTAGTATCTATTTTTATGTAAGGAGTGATCTAAAGTGCTATGCTTAGAAAAAAAATTCATGCACAGATTCAACCCTCATATGTCTTTCTCTCTCTTTTTCCCCACCCTCTAGTGATATGCAGTTTCCGAGGAACTGTACCGCAAGGCTTGGTCCTGGAACTAGGTGAAACTGTCCAGATCCTAGAGAAATGTGAAGGTAAGTGTGATGTCCAAGAAGAAATCTCATTTTGTATGTAAGAATACGCAAATATCTTAATCTAGCAGATTTTAATGAGTTGTTTGGAAATCGTAATGCATCGAATCAAAGCACTTGAATAAAACCTAATCTGACCCACTTTCCGTAGGAAAGGCTGAGTGCTGTTGGCACTAATCCAGTCTGATAGGGGGTCAGTGTGTTTTAAGTTAACCATCTGTCCAGAAAATCTTGAACCCTGACCTTATTGTTGTATTGTAATTGGATATTATGGTGAATGTTCATCACGTAAAGTATATAATCAGTATCTTTTTTTCCTATATTTTTTCTCAGTGTTACTGTTAGGCATTTCAGTTAAGTAGATCAGTGTTTATTATTTAGAAACATCTGAACACATGAAAAATAATAGTTATGAAATAGATTAGCAAGTAATTTGTGAGCAATACTGGGAAAATGTGAAGAATATGGGTTTAGGGGGGAGTGCTTTGCATTTGTCTTCATGTAGTTTTTTGTAGCTGAAGAAAAATGCCATTGCAAATGTTGTAACTGTAGTTTTTTCTTATGTGCCTGGAGATGTTTGTAGTGAATAAATTGAATGTCCTAATCCTCTGCTTTATTCACATGAATAGTGTGATTGAAGTTGTTGTATTTAAAAGGAGAAGGATTTTTATCCTAGTGTTCAGAGTAAGCAAGTCACGTAAAACCTGTCTATTGAGAAGTAGGTTGATAAGATAACAGTATAAGAACACGTTTCACTGTGGTCTGAGATAGAATAATATAACCTTAATCCTGAAGTCTTAAACCACATTCAAAACCAGACCCATAAATCTGAATTCCAAATTAACATTTCACAAAGTTTTAGGTTTGTTTTTGTGTTTGTTCAGTTTACAATAATTTTTAATCTCCAGTGTTAGTGATGCTACACAAACCTTCTGCATGCGTATGAGAAAAGTGCTTTTCTTCTCTCATGCCTGGAACAGTCTTTTACTCTTGATGCTTTGTCTTGTACTCGGGTGGTTTTTCTGTTTACCTACTGACTTAGCTCTTCATGGAAGTGACCTCTTACATGCTAATTTTTCTAGGATAGTAGCATCCTCATCTACACTTGTAAAACATTTTCTGTTGAAAGAGAGTTTTGCAGTGCAATAGTGATATTTGATCCATAAAGAAGCATGCTGTAAACAATTCCTGTAGTATTATACCTGCAAATGATAATGTTTTTTAAACAAACTCAAGCATGGAGTGTTGATAGTAGTTGTTCTACCGGGTCTTGTGAATTAGTACATGGTGTGAGCTCAGGAAAAATCTATTACTCTGCATAGAATAGCATAACTCTAGGATAAAACTATGTATTTCTGAAAGCAGTCATGATATTTTCAAACCATTTCTGGTAAACAAGATTTTCTTGGGTGGAAAGGAGGTGTTTGCACAGAAGTTTTTTTTGGTTTGTTTTTTAAGCTTTCTATCCTGTCATTTTAGTTGAGGTGCCTTTACCATAGACTTTACATGTATAAAAAGATACATTGATTTTGATAATAACATCTAGAACTCCACAATATGAAACTCATCTGAATATTCAGATGGTCTGTGCTGCAGCTCTTACATGTGTGAATTATGGAAAAAAACCACACTAAATGTGCAAAGTAGGTTCTTAAAAGAAAAAAAAAATAGCCATTGTTGAAGCATTCTTGTCTAAGTGGTTGTTTAACATGATCCTTGGGTTGCCTTGCAAATTAAAATGAAACATACCTCATCTTCTACTTCTGCATCATTTACTGGAGATTTTTTTTGTCCAGACAAACTGGATAAATTAGTGTTAACCTGTGTGAATAAGGGTCACTACAGTGAGAGTCTACAGAATATCCCTTGCTGTTTCAGCTTCACTTCTTAGAATAGTTTGTGCATAATTCTCTATAGTAGGGACTTTGCTGTCTGGGTTAAAAGGATTCACATACACGCAGACTGTCTAGTGATGTGAAGAATGATTTCGGAGACTCATTGACGAATTCAGGGCTGACAAAAATTCAAATACTAGCTATACTTCTGAATGTGCTTATTTTTAATCATAATGACTTACTGAATAACTATTATTATAGTTAGGATTATTATATTATTATTACAATTATTATAGAAAAGAGCAAGTGCTCTTTTGTAGTGACTGGTGTAAAAAGCATTAGCTGCATTTAGAGCAATTGAATGAAAAAGTAGGGAATTTTCTGTATCAAGTTCTCAGGTGCCTCTGTAGGTAAGTTTTATATATATCTGTAGAGTACAGGAGCAAATATATATGCATACACACACATATATATACTTAATTGTCTCTTTAAGGCTAATAAATATGAATACCAATTGATAACACATCTTTAAAAAAATTTCTATTGTGGTTATTTGTGCATTTTTAACATAAAATGCAGTGAAGTACAGTTGTCTTTGTTACTGTGGATCTTGTTCATGTACTTGAAATTGGAACTTTTGAATTTCCGTCAACTTGTGTATCTGCCACTCTGTGTGCTTCCATACCAGACCACAAGTGTCTAAATCACTGTTTTGTAACCCTGTCTAAATCTGACAAACGCCTTCCACTGCCCCCTCCCCTCCAATAATTCAGTATGACATGGTTCAAACCCATGGACTTAGTGTCTACCTTTCCTCTGAAAGCTCCATCCTTATTTTCATCAAATGTTGCACTATTTCTAAAGCATGTGATGTTACTAGGGTGGTTTTATAGTTACTGTTTGCATGAAGGACTCTGAGATCCTTGACTGGTCTCACTCAAAGGTAACAAATATTCTTCAAGACATCAGTTGTACGTATGCTTGTCTTTCACAGCTTTCACCCCTCTCTGTGCCCCTCTCTGTCTCCTTCCGCTTACGATCTTGCCACTGAGGGAGAACTGGAGCAGTAAGTGGTGGTCTCTGCTTTACCTGCTGTGCACTGAGGAGGTGAAAGGGTACACATATGGACTGCGTGTTCTGAAGAACACATTGTTTTTCATGTCATACGGCTATCCCCCTGCCACTGGCAGGAGCCGTGAGTAACTAGTTGCATTCAGAGTAAATCTAAAATGTCTGTTTTCTCCATTTACTTTTATTGCTGGGGAGCAATTTTCTTTAGATTAAAAATGCTACAGCTTCAGTGACTTTAATTATTACCTTGAGACTCTTGTATATTCACCAAAGAAAAGAAATACTAGCTGATGTCTGAAGCACCAGTTAAAAGAATATTATCTTACCCATGCAAATGCTAGTATCCACACAGGTATTTATTTACATGGTTTTAATGTGTGTGTATGTTAATAGTAGTGTTCTTACGCCATCCATGTGATATATTTACTGTTATTCCAGTAGTGACAGCATGGTTAAATGAAGGCTTTCCAGTATCTGGGATACTTAAGCAGCAGATATAGCTTGCAATTAGGGTTTTTTCTTAAATTCTAGAAGAACTTATTGTGCTTGAGAAGTGGGTTCTTTGCCGTGCTTCCAAGCTGTACCATACAGATGAGAAAGGAATCACACTTCAGACTCTCATTGCTGTGGGAGCAAAGCACGTTCCTTCCACCTGGAGTCAGGAGGTGTCCTGTGGCTGGCTAGCCAAATTCTCTCACTCCCAGTAATTTGGCTTTACCCTGAGAAAGATGTCTCCAGTGAGATATCTCTTCCTCTTTGCATTTTGTGGAGTGTGCCAGTGGAACTGAAGTCTCTTGGACCCACACAGCGGCTGCGGAAGATCTTGCCTGGCTATTCAAACTAGTCTTTTGGAGCATGGGAATGGCTTCTTGATGGCACTCTGGCTAACACCAAGATAAAACACTTTCTGTCTCTTCTACTTTTGTTGTGGCATCTCTCTGACTGCCTCGTTAGCATATTCCTGTGGTTTTGCTGGCATGAGGTGGCTCCCTGACATGGTGTTGGCAGGCTGGGTTAGGTACTCATCTGCTGCTCGTCCTGTCCTGGCACTGCTCAGAGCATCAAACTCAGAACACAGTGGTCTTGATGTTGAGTGATTTCGGCATCAAGAAGAAGCTTTTCTAAGCACTGTTACTATCCCTCTTCTGGGTCTCTTTGAGTACCTCTAGCTCTGCACAAAGATGCTCTGCGAGCAGCTTACATGCAGATTCACAGGTAAAAGCCATTGTTTATTGGCTAGCATATGCAAAATACAGCTTTCCTCCAGATTTTAGGGTTGCTCACAATACTGCAAAGTATACTTATTTTTGTAGGACAAAGAAGGTTTGAGTTCTTGTAGCAGATTCTACTAGCAGTGCTTTCTTTAAGAACCAAATTTAGCATTAAGATTTGCCATAAATACTTTGGTAATTTATTTTCAGAATTCTGTTTGTCAGGAAATTATATGTGGAATTTGTTTCTTCCTACAGTCTGCAGCTGATGCTGCTTTATTCAACCTGGATACCTGAGCTTTATTTTTCTGAAAAATAGATCAATACCTTTCAATTTTTCTGCTACTGAGTGCTCAAAAGGGACGAGCATTTTCCTTGTGACAGACCTCTTATTGATTAAGTGGAAATCTGAAAGGGGTTACAAGGTGGCTTTTAGAAAGAGTATCCTGTTTTGTTCAAGGCACTTTGAAGTAAAGATCAAAAAACATTGGTAGCTCTTCTAATCGCTCAGATTAAGAGATTGAGATGTGCAGGCCTGCCACAGAGCTCTTTTTGCAATTTAACTAGGGTTCCACTTTTACTGAGGCTTCCGAGTGTAATACATCTTTGGAAAGACTGTTTTTCAGTTTTAATCTAAAAGTATGGAGGTTTCTGTAATATTCCCACACTGTGAATTTCCATATGTATAGGTGGTTGTAGGTGAAAGATACGTTATTTACCTAAGCATTTTTTTTGTGTATGCTGTTGATAGATATGATCCCACTCCATTTTTCTGTCCTGCCTCTTCAGAGGCCTTGTTGAATTCTAAGGTTTGGAGGAGCTAAGCAGGAATACTAATACATATAGCTGAAAAAGACCTGGAAACAAAGGAAAGGACAGGGACACGTTCTTGCATATACTGCTAAGTAATTTAACTTTTATTACTGACCTGCAAGTAACCTGCAGTGTGAATATATGTGTAGAAAATGTACTTTGAAGAAAAAGTTATAAGCAAGTGGTTGTCTTAATGTGCAGGGGGAACGGACATAATGGAGTACTCCTTTTGTTCTTCTCCAGTTTTATTACCATGGAAGTAATCTTTGAGGGATTGTTTACTGTGTAGGATACACGGAGGGCAGAGCTGTAGATCAACCTATGCTTCACTTTTCTTGGCTTGTATCAAATATCGTTAGAAGGTATCGGAAAAAACAACTATAAAGGTTTGTGCTTTTTCCTGGGTTTTGTATTTCACCTTAGAAACATGATGTTGAGACTCTGTGGTAGGTTTAACAGGTATGGATCACTGTGCAGTAGAGTCCATGTAAAAGCAAAGTTGGGCTAAAGATAAAGATACAGCTAAAGATAAAGATACAGCTAAAGATACAGCGATTTGTCCAGAACACACTGCAACGAATATGATTAATTAAGTTTTCTTCTACAGTACTTGGATTAAACGTTTGTCTTGGGCATACTGGGTATGTAAAGCATGAAGTGTTTGAAATCAGGTACACTAGGAAAGTGTATGTTATTCCTGCACTGATGGTTTCTGTTTTACTGAGGCATTATGTCTGTCATACTGTCAGTTTCATTAAAACAAACAAACAAAAAGCTTTGCACCTGCATTCATCAAAATTTATCAAGTAAGTGACTTTGTCATGACACCCAGAAATACACATCGATGCAACATTAAGATTCAGTCCAAATGGCTGCATTTATCCCCAGTTTCTCACAGATGTTCAGACCTAACAGTGCTTTTTTCAGGTGTTACTGTGCTACTGTGTAAGCAGTAGGCTCATCCTGCGTCTGTCGTCTTGTGTGATCATAGGAAAAAAGTTTACTTGCAGTGTCATCTGTATCATTGAAGGTATTTTTGCATATTCTAGGATGTCTTCATCATTTTATCTACTTTATTTTGTCTATGATATATACTTGAAATTCATCGCACTTGTTTGGGATGTATTTATTGTTCTCCCTCCTATTCTGAATAGGATGTTGCTTAGAATGGTGCTTCCACTAGACTAATTTCTGGTTCTCTTATAGCAAATGGTGTTGTGTGGTATGGAATATCCCTTTGGCTGATTCAGGTCAGCTGTCCTGGCTGTGTCCCTTCTCAACTTCTAGCTTACTCATTGGAGATGGCACAGTGGGGTAAAAGAGAAAGCCTTGGTCTTGTACAATTGTCCAGCAATAGCCAAAAAGTTGGTCTCTTGTCAGTGCTTTTTAGGCCACAAATACAAAACACAGCACCATACAGGCTTCCATGGAGAAAGTTAACTCCATCCTAGCCAGATCCTGTACAGTGATTCATTTTTTGACAAACTGAATTATCTGTCTTCCTTTCCCTAGGTCATCTGTAGGTCAAGCAGTTTGAGAATATTCTGAGCTGTCAGAAAAGGAAATGGGGGGAGACACTGTGTACATGGAGCACAGTCTGTCTCTGTGGGAGACTTGTACATGTTCTAGCTCTGGTCTTATGCCTTAACTTTGTCTGTCCTCAGATTCTTATTAGTTACTGATAATTACTAGGCAGTTAATCTGTTCAAATTGTGGATACTCATGATTGTTTCACGTTAACTTATTCATAAAATTGTCACTTCATAGCCATGTTTTCTGCTTCTTAATTTTAAATCCTGTCTTTTTCATAATTTCCTTGAAGTCAGTACCCTTTAAAGGCTATGTATCACCGTAAAATAAATTACATAATTCTATAGTATTAACGATTAATTATTTGTAGTACAGTAACATCTGAAAATATTAGTTTGAGATCTAACCATGCAGTGCATGTTGTGATCACGATAAACTGAAGCACCTGCCTGGATTTGATGGCTATTGTGATTAAATCCTCCAAAATAAATGTTCTTTAAAATATATTATTAGATCAATATTAATTTATTTAAGACTAATTCAAAAATAAAGGTTTAGTTCATATTAGTGAATAATGTAATGCAGATGCAATTTTCTAAATGTGCTTTAAAAAAAAAAAAAAAGTACCTTTTCTCATAGCTTTTACTTCAAGATACAAAATGAGGTTTTGGTGGTGTTTGTTATAAGCAAGTAAGGAATTACATTTTACAATGCAGTGCTTTCAGGTTCTGGTGACCTCCTCTTTCAACTGTATCTTGCTTGCATGGAGTTGGAGGAAACTTAGAGAAGGATTATTTTAAATATTATACCACACTGAAAAAGAAAAGAGAAAAGAAAGGAAAACTAAGATCTGGGGAGCACAATCTACAAGATTAAAAGGAAATATATCACTTTTCAAATGTAAAAAATGTATCTGCAAAAGGAAGTCAACAAAATATTTTCAGTATTCTCCAAATGAAAATCTTGGATTCAAGTAGCAGCAAAGAAACTTCAGGTTATAAAGTGCATCTGTGTTGTCTGAGCCACTGTAATAAGTTCTCCAATGAGAATTTGCCATCTCCATTTGACATAAATATTCTACATTTTCAAGTACTATACCAAAATGTTACTGTGAAATGCAGTTTTCTTGGCCAGTGTTAATCTGTGGAAGAAATTTTTTCTGAAAAGAAGAAATGTGCAACACCACCACTTTCAAACTGGCCTCTATGGAATACTCTTTCCTTGGAATATTGTGCGGAAATACCATGGAATTTAAGTTTTTCAGAGGTTGTATGAATAATTTTCCAGAGGGCTGGAGCACCTCTCCTGTGAGGACAGGCTGAGATAGTTGGGGCTGTTCAGCCTGGAGAAGAGGAGGCTCTGGGGAGACCTTACAGTGGCCTTCCAGGAAAGGCAGGGAGAAGCTCTTCAGTAGAGCCTGTTGCAATAGGATGAGGGGGTAATGTTTTTAAAATAGAGGGAGGTAGATTTAGGTTAGACATTAGGAAAAAAAATTTTTACAATGAGGGTGGTGCAACACTGTCCCAGGTTGCCCAGAGAGGTGGTGGATGCCCCATCCCTGGAAATTTAATGTTTGCAGGTTGGCAACCTGATGTGGTTGGAGATGTCCCTGCTCCTTGCAGAGGGGTTGGACTGGATGGGCTTTGAAGGTCCCTTCCGGCCCTAACTATTCTATGAATCTATGATTAATTTGTGATAAATTATTGGATGCTCTTGAAAACAGGCTAAACATCTGCAAGGAGAGGTTTAGAGACATTGCACTTAGTGTTGTTGAACTTCATGAGGTTGGCACGGGCCCATCTCTCCAGCCTATCAAGGTCCCTCTGGATGGCATCCCTCCCCTCCAGCGTGTTGACGGCACCACACAGCTTGGTGTCATCGGCAAACTTACTGAGGGTGCGCTCCATCCCACTGTCCATGTCACCAACAAAGATGTTAAACAGCACCCATCCCAATACTGACCCCTGAGGAACGCCACTCATCACTGGTCTCCGCTTGGCCATCGAGCCATTGACTGCCACTCTTTGAGTGTGGTCATCCAGCCAATTCCTAATCCACCAAGTGGTCCATTTGTCAAACCCATGTCTCTCCAGTTTAGAGAGAAGGATGTCATGTGGGACGGTGTCAAATGCTTTGCACAAGTCCAGGTAGATGGTGTTAGTTGGTTGTCCATTGTCCACCAACGCTGTCACCTCACTGTAAAAGGCTACCAAATTAGTTAGGTGTGATTTGCTCTTATTGAAGCTGCGTTGGCTGTCACCAGTCACCTCCTTATTTTCCATGTGCCTTAGCATGGTATCCAGGAGAATCTGCTCCATGGCCTTGCCAGGCACAGAGGTGAGCCAAAATGGCCTGTGGTTCCCCAGGTCTTCCTTTTTTCCCTTTGTAAAAATGGGGATTATGTTTCCTCTTTTCCAGTCAACAGGAGCCTCGCTGGATTGCCATGACTTCTCAAATATGAGGGTAGTTTTTTGGAGATGTGTTTCATCCCCTAACCTGCACATCTAAATCATTAATAGACACCTGCTTTACAGTTTTTTGTTCTAACTCTTACAGTTCTGTTCACAAACATAGGTAAAACCACTTTTTTTTTTTCCTTATTTACAAATAAATTTGCCTTTCTGTTTGTCTTAAAGCTTGAAATGTATGTTTATTTCTAAGGTACAGAATCTTAAGAATATAAAAGTTAGCAGCGTGCTGTATTTAATATTGGTAACAGTGAATCACAGGGTAGATGCATTTATTTTTTTTCTGTGACCTTAAAAATATGTAGCATCTGTTACTCAAAAGCAGGTGTGAGAGGCATGGTTGTGTGGAGTTTTAGAAATTACTCATTTTAAGCATCTGTATATGTTTGTGCATATATGTTTTATTAATATGATTACCACGAAGTTTGGTGAACTAAGAAATAAATTGAAAACAGTATTTTATTTTTTAATATCAGCAATAATTTAATGGGAAGATAAATCTTTGTGTTATATCCTGTCTTCATGAGAAATTAGTTGTAATAAAAAGATGGGTTTTAATTTTTTCCATACTAAGATTTGCAGATGTCTTGAATTATTTTATTTTATATACACTCAGATTTCCTTTTAAAAAAGCCAAAACAAAAATTCAAGACTAACAGGCTGTCCTTAAAACAAAATCAAAGCCCTCTTCCCCATTTCTAGGCCTCTAAATAAGACTCGTCATAATTCAGCCGAACAGGAAGTCCTTTGAGAGATACAAATACACAGTTACTTTGTTCTGTTCCCTATTCTCATAGCAAATTACTGATAAGTTTTCCTAGTGCTCTTTTAAAGCTGCAGATACTAAATGATACCTGTCCTTTGTAGGAGTTTTGGGGGTTGCCTGTGCGAATACTGGGCTGCAGTAGGTGGAAGACTGACCTGCAGGCAGTTGAACTTGCTGACTTCAGTAGCTGAGCCTGGCCAACTTTGCCCACAAACTTCTGATGTCCAGGGTGGCCAGGCCTCCTCCACAGAACTCCTGCCCTGGCACTCTTCATTGCGTGTGCTTCTGTGGGGTATTCCAGGCTATGTTTTGGGAATGAAGCATTAGACCCAGATATGAAGAGAGCAGCGTATTTTTAACAAGAATTCAATGTAGTTTTGTGTGTTTTATGGGGTGGAAGAATAGCTTATCTACCATGATGACTGAAGCATGCTCCTTTTCCATTGTTAAACTGGCTGGTGTTTTCTGCACTTTTTTTTCCCTGATGAATCTTGTATGGAGTGACATTACTTTTCCCTGTGTAAAATGGGAGTAATTGGGTTCTGCTGTTTAATTTGTAGCTTTTGCAGCTTTGTCTTTCACTCCTGATTTATTGTCCTGTCTGGGGCTATTATCTAATAAGGGATTCAAGAATAATAATTGGGTTTGTGAAATGAGATCCTAAGGTCTCACAGAGTGTTCTCTAATTTCACACATATACATAAGACCAGACATGTGCAAAAGATTTATATTAGTTAAACAAAATTAGAAATGTATTATAATGGCTTTTCCTATCTTTAAAAGGGCAGGTTTTTGAAGTCTGTAGATGTTTTTAAGATAAACACTATGAAGAGAATCATGTACCAGCATGTAAGGAAGGTGTTCAGTATAGATTCTTGTAGGAGTGCTGAATGCATCTTTGCCACAGTGGCTAATGATTGAGCGTACAGTGACTTAAGTATTCTAAGCTGCTTTTATTCCTAGTGGCAATAAACATGAGCAGTCCAGGTTCTTAATTGCTTGTCATCATTGCAGAGCAAAAGAATGAAAAAAATTGAAAACAAAACAAGAAGCCCTTGAAAAAATTAGACCTATGTGAGGCACAGCTGGTTTTTGAGATGATCTCAGTAACTGCACTGTTTTCAGTAAGCTTATTTCTGTGTAAGGTAGGCGGTGCCACAAGTTAATATAATGTGTTTTATCTGGTTTTAGGCTGGTACAGAGGCGTTTCCATTAAGAAGCCCAACGTAAAGGTAAGCGTGAATATTTTTTTTTAATTTAGTAGGAGATTATATCTACTTTGCTGTTGCAACCCTGTAAACTTTTTGTTTTCCTTACCCTTAGCATTTTACTTCTCTAACTTTTTTTCCTATGAGAGGACTGGATTTATTTTCTGAGTGGGGACAATTATACTCATCAGTCACCCAAAGGATCAGAATCCTGACATGTAGCATGTAATCTTTTCCAAAATCTCATCCAATTTGATCCTCTCTACCCTGCTCCCCTAAGGAAAGCATAGATGGGTGATCTTCCACTACTTCATTCAGGATGTTTAAAGGACACATTAAATAATTGGCATTGTTAATCTAATACAACTTTGAAAAAGGTCTGTTGAAAAAGGATATTGTGTGTTCTTTTTTTTCTGACTTTTACAGTTTAACCACTGCATTTGGTTATTTTCCAGTCATATCCCTGTTTTACTTTTAGCAAACTTTTTTTGACTGTTCTGATAGAATTTTTTGCGAGTGCATATATGTTTTTCTAAATGTATGTATCCAAACATGTAAATAGTTGCTTCTATGTAAGCATCAATTCATTGTCTTTTGGTTTAAGTATAGCTTGTATTTAAAAAGAAGAGAATACCAGATTCCTCATGTTTACCTGTATTATAGAATATAATATTACCTGTATTATGTTTTCTTTACTATAATACTCTTTCAGTGGAAAAGCCTACCTTCATTGTGTGTGTGTTGGTACATCTTCTGCTTGTGTGTATGCTCACTTCTGATTAGAGAGCCCTTCAAACCTTCCTTGGTTTCTTAGGTAACCAGCATAGAATCACAGAAATAAACAGCATTAATTGGAAGTGAAACAAACAAGAAACTGAAGTAGCATTTCTTTCTTTTCCAGATTTTCTTGTGACTGAAAAGCATGCACCTTTTTTTGATGATACCATTCCTGTTACATTATTTTTTTCCCTTCTGTAATTTAAGTCTTACCTATGAAAAAGGAGGAATTTTTCTTAGCATTTTGAATCATCTTTATTTAATATTCCTTTCAACCCTCCCCCAACCTTAACATCTTTCTTACTAAATTGTACTGGTTTAAGGCTCTGAAAATTTAAAGCCCACACTTGATTAGTGACATTTTTGTGGGATGCTGTGAGCTGTTTTTTAACCTGAAGATTACCAGTGCCAATCCACTGAAGTGCAGGCTTACCATTCTTACAGGCTGACTGAATTTGTGCTGAGGATTCAGGGCTCTGTGTTCTAATGGAATTCTGTGAAAAGTTTGGTTTAAATAACCTCTTTTCCTTGTGTCTCATCACATGAGAACACAACGGCAGAGGCAAAGTTAAAATCCAGCCGTCCTGGGAACAACGAAAGGCAAATAACTGGAGCTATCCCAAGTGGGTTTAAACAGCTTTTTGTTGGAAGGAGGGAGGAAAAAGGATAGCTCCAGGGTATGCAACAGATCGGATACTTGTTTCCGTGGTGAAGGACCAATATGGGGGCTAGATGCAGATTTGATGGTGGGTTTTTTGTTTTGTTTTTTTTTTTAAACCTATGTCATTGTCATCATCGTCTAATATAACGTAGCATACTGATACAGAGGCCTGGTCTGGAAGCACACTGATGCTATGCTACGAACTGCATAACCGCTTCTCTGTCTGCTCCAGCTAGCTTACATCTCTCCAGTAAATGTTCCTGGTAGTTACTTCTGCTACTCAGTTCTTTTCTGCTAACTGCAAGCTGTTCTCTGAACTCTTCCTCCTTGTCACACCTTTTTTTTCTATTTGCTCATCGCCTCTTAGTGGATTATTGGGCTCTCACAGTCTTTGCAGTAGGAAGACAATTGGCTAAGCATAAATATCTTCCTCGAAATCAATCTTGTCCCTTCCAAGGCAGTGTGTAGGATTAGAGTGACACCTTTTCACTTGGTCCTAGTTGACTTAGCCATAATTTTTATACCAGAGCGTATTTCCCGTAGAAAAGTGTTTCTGAACACTTTAGGAGCTTTTGGAAATGAAAAGTAGTCAGCTTGAATCTTTGTATGGTATTTTTATTGAGTAGATGTGCAAAACTTTCTTATTAATAAATTGGTTTTTCAAGATGGAGGTTTGATTCAGTGTACTGTCCTGTTCTAAGCTGAATGAAAATGATAAATTGTGACTAATTTGAACGTTGGCTTTGACTGTGGCAGCTTCTTTGACACAGTGTTAGGGTTTTTTTTTAATAGGTGTATTGGCAATTATTTATTGTGGCTTAGGATATAAATGCTGAAAACCACAAATGTATTTTTCTAACTTACAAACTTTTTTCCTCTTGCAGGGGATTTTTCCTGCAAACTATATTCACTTGAAAAAGGCAATTGTCAGTAACAGAGGGTGAGTATTTTTTTCTTCTCTTTAAGAAGCTGCAGTGTTTCTCATCTAGAAGGGAATCAAAAGTAGTAGTTATTAAATTTTATAGTAGTTTTAGTTAGAATCATAGAATGGCTAGAGTTGGAAGGGACCTTCAAAGGTCATCTAGTCCCACCGCCCTGCAAGGAGCAGGGACATCCCTGACTAGATCAGGTTGCTCAGAGCCTCATCCAGCCTGGCCTTGAATGTTTCCAGGGATGGGGCATCATCCACCTCTCTGGGCAACCTGTTCCAGTGCTCTACAACTCTCATTGTAAAAAATTTTTTCCCAATATCCAATCTAAGTCTACCTCCCTCTAATTTAAACCCATTACCCCTTGTCCTATCACAACAGGCCCTACTGAACAGCCTCTCCCCACCTTTCCTGGAGCCCCCTTGAGGCACTGGAAGACCGCTATCAGGTCTCCCCGGAGCCTCCTCTTCTCCAGGCTGAACAGCCCCAGCTCTCTCAGCCTGCCTTCGTAGGAGAGGTGCTCCAGCCCTCTGATCATCTTCATGGCCCTCCTCTGGACCGTCTCCAACAGGTCCATGTCCTTCTTATGTTGGGGGCTCCAGAACTGGACACAGTACTCCAGGTGGGGTCTCACCAGGGCAGAGTAGAGGGGCAGAATCACCTCCCTCGACCTGCTGGCCACGCTCCTCTTGATGCAGCCCAGGATGCCGTTGGCCTTCTGGGCTGCAAGGGCACATTGCCGGCTCATGTTGAGCCTCTCGTCCACCAGCACTCCCAAGTCCTTCTCCTCAGGGCTGGTCTCAATCCATTCTTAGTATCATACTTCAGATCACAAGCATATTCTGTGGAGATTTGTTGAAGTGTGAATTCAGATTTCCTAGTCTTACTGTGGCCAAACTTGAAAAAAACCAAACCGCCAAAACCCAACCAAACCAAAACATTGCGGGAGTAGAATAGAGCACAATCTCAGATGCAAAGTGTCTGTCAGTGTTTCAGTTTCTCTCAACAACATAAGGTAATTGGCTTAATAATAGAAAAAAAAAAATATGATCTGTCTTAGTCTCCTGGTAGGTATGCATATGAATTGATACTTCCCAGTCCCAGCTTTGGGACCTGGGGAGGTTGAATACGTCCCTAATGTGACCATGCCAAGTTTTTAAGATAGTGATGCTTCTAATATATGTATATTTTGGAACTTATATTAAGATTTACTTACGTCATTGATGTGAATATGGGTTTTGGTATCTTGGAAATTTAAGCTTTTGTTTGGTAAGTTTTCTGCTCCAATAATACCTAGAGACATACAGTGACTTAACGTCATCATCTCTCTGACATCACTTGTTACTTTTGGCTTCAGGTAATGTGGCACAATTATTTCTCGTAAGAATTTTCAAAAGGGAAGTATTGCCATGGAAGTGTGTGGCTTTTCCTAATGGTTAACTTTGTTCTCTTTTAAAAACAAAAGACAACAACAACAACAACAAAAAAACCAACCCAAACTTTTTGGAACTATGTCTTATTGTTCACGTATTTACTTGTTAGCACTCATGTAACCCTGCATAAAGGGCAGAAGAAATAGCCTAAACTGGGTATGGAATGGGGAATTTGTGGCTTCCCTTCAGGGGAATTTCAGAATAGCTGTATATACAATTGCACTGCTGAAGAGGAAGGGATTGGTGTCCTTCATGGCTGCTGGATGTACTGCAGAGGCTCTCTCTCACTTGATACCTGATACCAAGCCACCTTTTGAGCCAGTATTTTTCAGTACTGCTACTTTAGGACCTGTGGAAAATTGTTCCAACAGGGTGTGTTTTAGAAACATGGTGGGGTTTTTTGTTGGTTTTGTGTGTAATTTGTTTACTTGTTTTTGTTCTCTCTCTTTTAAAAAAAAAATTCTGAAAGAGCAGAAGCTTGAAATAGACCTTATTTTTACAGTCTGACATTTGTTTCAGTAATAGCATTGAACATAAAGGGCAAGTCAAGGCAGTAATGGCTCAGATAATATAATGGTATTACAATATATACATTAGTTACTATATTCCTGCATTTCAGTGTGATAAAAGAAGAGAGCTGTGCTTCTCCTTTAATGGAGACGGGGGATCTTGACTACAAAGGGACAAGTCCTATTCTTTTGGTTAGATGATAGCTCACTCGGGTTTCATATTCAATATTGAAAAAGTTTTCTGGATAGGAAAGGTTAATACATGGTAGCTCTTTTGGGTAGTTAATGATATTAATTGGAGGGAAAAAAACGGTTGGACTGGCTTAGAGAGAAGGGACACGAACTGTGAAGGACTCCACTTGACAGGCAAGTTCATTTAACATGTTATAATAATAAAAGTGTTTTCATTGTCCTTGATTAGAATGAAATTATACATTTTGAGCAGGTAACTGGAAGGTGCTTTATATAAGCTGATTCTTGTGTAATGGACTAGCAGTGGATGTGGCTGGAGTTGTCTCAGTGTTACAACAGACAAAATGTTACTCTTAAGATATTTTTCTTTCTGTTGAACAAATTCAAACAAATTCAAGTTCCACCATTATACAAATTACTATGCTGACATTTATTAATTTTTCTACCTTTTCCAGGATGCCGTTTCTAATGTTTTCCCCTCTTCTTATAGGCAATATGAAACAGTTGTTCCACTTGAAGATTCTGTTGTGACTGAAGTCACAGCAACACTGCAGGAATGGGCTGTACTCTGGAAACAGCTGTATGTGGTAAGAACAGTACTCTTCTCATTGTACTTTATTGTTCAGTTGTCTTGAGAGAGATGCTGCCTGTGTTTCAGTCCATTAGGAAAAAATAATAATCAATATAAGAATTGTTAGATTCATTTTGTCTGCTGGGGGTTCACTAACTGCACAATCACTGTTCATATGAGGTTCACATGGTATATATTGAAAATTACAGCATTTTTGATGTTTTGCCTTCAGAGATGAAAGCTTAATTGTTTAAAAATACCACATTTTAAAGTGTTTTTAAATAGGTAAGAAATCGTATATTTATTTAGTAACAGAAAATGAAAGATTTCAGTAAGTCCCATCAAAAACTTCAAGGAATTACTCAGCACCGTCTATGAGCAATTGTTTTAGCATCTGGAGTTTGAAAGAGGAAGAATTCAAACAGAAGACTTTTTGTACAGTTGTTCCTTCTTCTGTTAAAAATAAAAACTCAAGACAAGAGTATTAAGCTTTATACTAATCTATTTTATACACTTTTCAGTTACTGCCACATAACGTCACCTACCTTTCCTTTCATCTTTGTTCTTCTCTTACTTTTTCAGTGGCCAAACACCAGATAAAAAACTTGCACATTTGAAAGTATTTTTTCCTGGGTTGTTTTTTTAATCCTTTTAGCTTTTTAGCTTAGCAATTACAAGTCATAACTGTAGGATTAGGATCAAGAACTGTAGGTGGTGCAAGGATGAATTTCCTTTCTTTCCTTACTTCAGAGAAATAGCTCTACATAGAGCTGCAGCAGCATGGTTTCCTTATTTAAACCTGAAGTGACAGTAGTTAGATCTATAGGAAATAACACCGGGAAAGATCCAATTAAATAAGTCTAGTGTATCTCTAGCATAACCAGCCATGTTCTGTGCTCCCTTCAGAAAGCAGTCATGTCTGTTATGAAATTAGTTTTACTTCTGTTGCTCCCACTTTCTCTGTGGGGATTATATACCTCTGAAGAAATTGTCTTGGAAAATAGCATCCAATCTACTTGGGGGTGGGGCACAGCAAATGGTATATACACTTTTTTAATACCACTCTTGCACCTAGTACTCCTTGTTTTTCTATTTCAAATACTTACCTCTCTGGCATTTGTGAATAAAGCAATCATTTTTGTGTTCTTCCCGTAACATTTATCTCTCTCCAGTGAAGCAACAGTAATACTGACTGGTAATGGTATTGAAATGGAGAAAGGGGAATCATTTTACCTGCAAATGAGTTACACTTCCTTTCTACTTATCTATTTCTTTTATATTGTTAAAACTAGTTCCTTGAGGGGAGGGAGAGAGAAAGCTCTAGCTATAAACTTTCACTTAGTGATTTTCTTTCTGGGACTGCTTCCTATTCTAGGTCTTACTATAACATTGCACACAACATTATTGTATTCTTTAACAGTGGGAAGAATTTACTGTTTTCATAGAACTTTGGAAGGAGACATCTGTTCCATAACCAGACCCAGTTATTTTCTAATATAGAAATAACTAGAGAATTGTTTAGATTGGAAGGGGCCTCTTGAGATCATCTAGCTCAACTGCCTTCTCAAGTAGGGTGAGCTACAGTAGGTTGTCCAAGACTGAATCCAGTCGGGTTTTGAGTTTCTTGTGAATGGAGACTCCACAACTTCCCTGGACAAACCTGTCAGTGTTTGACTACCTTTGGTGTTTCCTTATGTTCAAGACTACTGATGCAGTACCACAGCTTCTCTGACGTGAAAGGACAATCTATGCCATTTTAGGGTGGGTAACAGGGATTTGTCCCTTTTACAAACTGTAGGTCTGAAGCCTGAGGAGGTGTACAGAGGTGCACAAATGGATGTAGCAGAGCTGGGATTAGGATTATATAATTGGTGTTTAGGTTAGAAGCTGTGCTGTAAAGTCATATCTTAAAATATATTAAGAGACTAAATGGAAATACTTGCTTGTTGTTGGTTCAGCACCAGCCAAAATTTTTATTATTTCCGAACTGTAGTATGAATAATCTAATTAATGTTATTTGTCATGCTACTGTGCCTAGTGAGCTTTGTAGAAGAGTTTCTTACTGTAATGAAAGTTCAAATGCTAGTTGTTACTGCAGATGTTTTCAAGAGGTCAGTACCTATAAATGGTAACAGTAGGCACTTTGTTATTTTGTAGTTTTGCACTGTAAGACAATTGCAAACAAATGTACAGCATCTCTTCATATTTCTGAATAGGCCGGAATGTTCATCTCCTGCTTTTTGGCAAACTTCGTGCTTGGATTATGGTTTGAAAGACCAAGTTTGTTTCAGTTAAAAACTCCAAGAAATTTCTTAAGTAATATCATTGAGATAGATTGTAAGATTAGTATTTGCCTTTCAGTTAAACAATGGGAACTGGAATGTAATACCCGGGGAGCCTGGAGTGATTGAAACACTGCCTGAAGAGGCATGCTGTGTTGTTCCAAGATAAATAGTTTAGCAGAAAAAAAAATGGAGGGGGGAGGAGAACAGTGAGAAATGGAAGGGCAAAGTGAAGCACAACTTTGAGACAGCTGTACAAAATTAGTTGGTGTAAAATACTGACAGTCTTCTTCAGTTCCCTCTGACCACACAGGGCCCGTGCTATTACTAGGAAGAAATTGTGTGTGGGGAAGCTTGAATAGGTTTGAGTTATAAGAGTTGTGCAGTAATTTTAGTTTGTAAGTCTTGAAACGTATGTGGGAAAGATTAGGCTGAGTTTGCTATACTGCACAGGGTTGTGGTAGTCTTGTAATTTTTGCTATCAAGGTAAAACAAAAGTGGTAAACTTAGTAGAACTAGAAGCTGAGACTGTGGAGAAAAAGGTGTTTGTGTGCAATGCATTCCTAAAGGAAGGGCTGTGCCTAAACTGAATTTGAACTAGAAAGATGTATGGTGTTTTCTTTGCTTTAATATAATTTTGAACTTCATGATCTTGGAGGTCTTTTCCAACCTTAAAGATTCGATGATCATGTTATGCTCTGAGTAGTTGGATTCTGATATTATAATCCTGTAAATGCTAAAGATACAATAAGAATTTTGAAAATGCAGGAAGTTTCTCTCAAATGGAAAAGGGAAAGGGATATAACTAATGCTGGTATGGAAACCACCAGAAAATTTATTCAGGGTTTTATTTATATCGCGTATTTTTTTGTAGTAGTAATGATAACCTAGTTAAAAATTCTATCTAAAAATCACCTTTATTTGTTACTGAGTAATCAGTAGAATTTAAATATTTATTATTTTTAAAGGAGTTAAGATTATATGACTTTTACAGTTCTAAGATACAAGAGAGCACATTTTTTCCCCCTATTTGAATATGTAGTCTGTGTGCAGATAGATATAGTATCATGACACTGGAAAATAAAAAAGCTGTTCTTTGCTTTTTGATCTGCCTGTATCCAGACTTCTAAGATGAGCACAGAAACAGTAAGATTTAGTAACTACTTTCTGTCAAAAAAAGATCTCTTGTATTTCACCTGCTTGGTTTGGATTTCCTACTTTTCACTGCTGTTGTACAAAATCTTTGGGAGGGAGTTGTCTGGAACAGAGTGTTTAAAACCTGTACTATGTAAACACTATCTATTGGTTTGCTCATAATGTGGGTAGAGTTTCTGATAACCATAGCTGACCAGTTATGTATGTGTGTGTACGTATGTGCAAGTGTATGTATACACATACGCATGCATACATATATTGTCACTACCTGTGTGGGCCCTGTATCTTGTGTTATTGTTTTGCCTGGCTCAGATACTCCCTATTGTTATTTAGATTTATTTGGATAAGATACTTACTTTGTTTTGTGGGAAGCCTAAGAAATTTAAAAGAAGGTTCTGCTTATCCTTTCTCAGTATTACAAAAGTTTATAAACAAAAGATGCCAGTGATTCCCTTCCCCAATATTGTACTTAATATGGAGTGGAAGAGAAAAGACAGATAAGATTATTACTGATACCACTGTGAGAAGCTGAGCTTGTTCTTGTGACTGCTCCAAAGGCACAAGGAAGAGAGAGCAGAAAAACAAGAACAAACCTTGGAGAGACTTCTGTAGGCACAGAGGTGGACAAAGATGCAAAATTACATTTGTTTTGGCAAAATGTATGTGTGAGACTTTCAGGTGGTGGCCCAGACCACTGTATGAGTTCCACTGAGACAGAAAAATGGTACCAGTAAGGTAAATAACTTTCCCTCCTACCCTGTATGTGCTGATAAGATTTGTTATTTTTATACTACTTCTAAATAAAGTATCTGCAAGTTCTCTGTGAGCTTTAGTTAATTGGGTCAAACAACACTCCTGTGAGTTGTTAAGTCAGCTAAAGAGATCACTGAAACTCACAGTTGGAGCATAGTAGCTATTTTAACAGTAAAAAAAAAATTCCTCAGAGTTTAAGATGTCATAAGAGGACTATTTCTGTTGAAGTAGCAGATGACTGCAGAGAGACCAAACATAATTGCCTAATTTAGAATTTGGTCAGATCAGTAAAGGTAATTTGCTACTTTTATGCGAAAGGGTAGCAGAGGGAAGGGTGTTGAGTGACTTCTCATTTAGTTTTAGGAGTATACACCTAATGGTGTTGGGAATGGATCCAATTTTTGCCAGCTGAGTCTGAAACAAATATCCTGTTGGCTCCTTTTAAATTGTCTGAGGATCCTATCAAGTAAAAGAGAGTGAGTAAAAGGACTTAGTGCAAATGAAGCTATCTGATTTGGGTGTTTTAGGGTGTCCCTAAAATTGAAGCATTAGTTCAAAACTCATGAAGAGAAATGCCATTCACTGAATCACTAATGCAGTTTACTCTTATATCAGAGTATTTTGAGAGACATTTTTACTTACTGAGATGCCTTTTGCTTCATACCTGATAAAACATGGAACTGTTGATACATTTTCTAAACTATGTAGACAGAAAAAAGAGTGGTATGATATAAACCAGACATGCTGCATCTGAGGTCTACTTCAGAAGGTCTCCCTTGAAGGCATAGAATGGAAAGTCAAGGCTGAGCATATTACATACACACTGGTAGTTCTGTGCAGGCAGACTCTTGGAAAGATGAGGTATTTGTATGGTGACATGTACAGAGATGATATTGCACAGATATGTGGTCATCTTTTCTTTTTCCTGAGTAATTTTCAAGATTACCTGCAAATAGGAAAATTCTTAGGGTGATTGTTCAGGCATTGTGAAAGAGACATCTGAAAAGAATCTTAAGAGCTTGTCTGGACCCACTTGGTACTAAGACACACCTATCATTTTATTCTCTCTATTCCTATACTCTAATGTTCAGCATTTTTATGGATTGTTTAGATACCTTTCCATGGTTGGAGTGAAGGATGGATCTTCATGGAGTTACCAGGAACTTGGATATGAGTTTGAGGCAGCTGATAGTCATGTTAAGTGTTGCACAGAATATAAGGGAAACTAAGAGTGAATATTTCCACTTTCAGTAGTATCTAATTCTTCAGTTTCTCAAAGGGAACAATGTGCTGGGAAAGTATCTGGTTGCTTAGCAGCCTAATCAGAGGCTTTTAGCACGTTTGTCATTTGATTGCTGGGAAATACTTTAACATTTTTCTTGATTGAGGTGTGAAGAGTATGTGTTGAATGATTTGGAGAATGCAGAATGATGAAGACTTGTATGTGTAAGGTGGATATTTTTATAATTTGATATGTTCAGTCATGGAAGGGAAAGCTGGAGATTAAGTCATAGTCATATAATATCCCACGTTGGAAGGGACCTGAAAAGATCATCTGGTCCAGTGTTTTGTGCGAAAGGGAGCCCAGCTGACATTATCAGCACCCTGTCCAATTACATCTTGTAAACACCCAGCAGTGGGGAGTCTACCATGTCCTTGGGGAGGTTGTTACAGTGAATGATTGTTCTTACTGTAAAAGGTTTGTTGAGATGAAACCTCTCCTGATGCAACCTGTACCTGCTGGCCCTTGTCTTCTCCGTGTGGCTCCTTGTGAAGGGAGAACCTCCATCCTCTTTGTAGCTGCCCTTTCAGTACTAGAATACTGTGATGAGGTTCTCCTGAGCTGCCTTCTCCAGGGAGGAAAGACCAAACTCCTCTTGTCTTTCCTCGTAGGGCAGATTCTCCGGCCTTTTGATCCTCTTTGTGGCCTTCCTTTGGACCCTCTCCAGTCTGTGTTTATTTTGAATTGTGGGGACCAGAATAAAGACCACAGTATAGAAGTGTTTCAGTGTCATATTACTCATTACCTTAGGCAGTTAGAAGTTTTTGTACCTAAAATCATAGGCTTTTACGCTGCTTAGATATGTTGTCTTTGGAAAGTTGAAAGTCCTTCTCATGCTTTCTTAAATTGAGACTTGCATTTATGTAAATCTATTAGCTATGATTTCTTGGAACTATTTAGTAGATTTCATAACCTCTACATTTTTTCTTCGGTGAAACAGTCCTCATGTAGAATCTACACTTAATATTTATAGGTCACTGCCATAAAACACAATCCATTTCAGGACATCTTCCCGTTAGCACTAACTTGCTTAAGTTCAGTTTAAGTGCTTAATATTTTAAGATTGTATTATTTAAGATTCCCATAATTATTATTTTTCCCTTCCTTATTATTTAAGAGATTTAATGCAATCACTCTCTAAGTGATTTGTAGAAGTCTGCAAGCTTTAAGGAATTAGAATTAGGCATAAATTTTAGGAGAGAAAAATAAGATTAGTTTGTAAGCAAGTCTTAGATCATTAAAATTTGAAAAATTATGATAATTGGTTTGAAAGTTACTTTCTGTTAAAGACAGAACTTAACAACTAGTTTATTGTGTTTAAAGAACAATATAACTATGAGCAATATATGCAGTGCATGTCATCTTTTGTTTATCTACAGATTCATAATATAATTTAAGATTATTAGGATCAACCAGACACTTCTTATGTATTATTTTCAAACAAACAAATGGTTGACTATAAAACAAAAACTGCGAAGTATTAATTAGACTGCATGGGAGGAGTGTATGTTTTGAGTTACCATGGAGATGGATGCATTTTACAAATGAAGGCAGAATTAAATGTAAGTCACCTTCTGGTGTCCTTGGCAAGTCCTACTGTGACAAACTGTGCACGGTGTTTTTATAATTTCTTGCTTTGTAGGAGAATGTTATTTAGTCATTGGTGCAGGAGGTCATAATATGCTCAATTATTTTGGTAAACAGGAGAGATTAGCTGCCTTCCTGATGCTGAAATTCATAGCAAATTGTAGGGAGATTTGGAGTGGGGGTTTTTTGAGATCGATTTTAAATTTCTGTAGTATTAGCTAGTTTGTAGTTGACAAAGAGCTCTTTCCTTTTAGAAAAATATCCAGTCTATTGCATGCTGAAAACAGTGTTACAGTATACATGTAAAGTACATGAGCAATATTAAAACATGGGAATTAGATTTATTGAATGCTGGCTTAGCTAGCTGCGCACAGACCATCAGCAAGGAAACAGAACAGAATTTACTCAGGGGAAACCAGTGGCTGATCTGCAGATACTTTCAACCTATTTATTTTGTACTCTAAACATACTGACACTTAATTACATTATATCAGGGAAATAAGGTTTTAATCCAAAAATCCAAACAGGAGTTTGAGGGTTTCATCTGTAACTGGAGAGGCTCACTTGGGTTGTGCCTAATATGATATGACAGTATTGCATTTGAAATGGAGGCACATGGTAGCATGGTTTGATTTTAGTCTTCCAAAGATTTATTTAGTGGGAAACATGGCAGTTTGTTTTGGTTTTGGTTTTGTTTTGTTTTTAGAGAACAGAAAATTAGAGAAGAGGAGGAGAAAAGGGATAATGGAAACCGGGTAAGGGGAACTGCCAATCTGGCTTTTTAGAGTGAGTGACTGAGGGAGCTTGTGTGCCTGTATAGAGACAGTTTGTTGGATTTCATTTTATAAAAGACAGATTTTTTTTTTTTTAAATAGAAAGGCAAAGAACATCTGTCCTTTTGGCAACCTGTACGGCACTGTTGTCCATGTGATATCAAGAAGTGTCCTTCAGTCTTATCGTGATTTATCTCAGTTTCTGTTGTTTCTATCCTTAAGACATAGAGGGAAAACGTTACCTAATATATAATAATTGTAATTATTAATAATTATTGTAATTTTATTAGACATATAAGAAAACATACATAATTGTGTTTGATAAAGGGGATGGGTAACGGTGGGAGGGAAGTGGGTCACGGGTGGAGGGGTAGAAAAATCAGGGTTATGAGAAATGATGTACACGGGCGTACTGAAAACCTTGTGGCTGGAGTGACAGAGAGCACGGTAGCTGCAGCACTGGACAGCCAGCACTTGGGCTGCCAAATGTGATTACTCTCCGCATTGTTGCGTTTGGCTGGGCAAGAGGTAATGGTTGATTATTGTGTCCTTTTAAACAAACATGATAAAAATGCATCTTAATTTAAAAGCGCAATGGTAAGTCTGGCAAATGGATAGATACTTAATTTTACATGAGACATTAAGGTGAAATTAAAACATTTAACGAGATTATTAAAGACCTGTTTCTTCTCTTTTATTTCAACTTCTGGCCAGATGATTGTGGATATACTGTAGAGATAATGGATAAATAAAAACTGTTATAAAAGTATAAATAGGGTTGCAAAGGCAAGATCTGAAGAGCCAGGGAACTGCCTGTCTTCTCAGTTTAGCCTACCTTTCCTGTAAGAGTTACGGTAAGACCTTTAGTTTTGTGGTCCCTTACCAGATGGTATGTGGTAAAGAGACTGTAAACCCCCTTCTTTCTTCATGTTTCCGCTATTCTCCAGTGAACAGTCAGTGTGACAAAGACTTCCAGAAAGATGGAGAGCCGCTCAGAAAGTGAAGAAAATGCGATGCTCTCCCTCGGAGAGGGTTGTGACCTTCCATCTTCCATATTGATATTATAGGAGTTATCACAAGCTAGCTGCACAAAATTAGTGGACCCTTTTATACTTAAATCTCTCTGTAAAACCAAAATAATATTATCTCTAGTCTTGTATATATTTTCACAAAAATGTAGATCTGAGGCACTTCGATGCTGAGCGTTATGTAAAAATCATTAGGAATGAGGAATGTATGCCTTCATGGTAAGGTTTGAATAATTTTTAGTAAATTAAGCCCTAAGAACTGTACATTGAGACACAGATGATAACAAAAATATGAATGACTGTTCATTAATTGTTCAAAATAAAAGAGGGGTTCTGCACGTTGTCATGCAATTAAAAGCTATTGTAAAGCATATGTACAGGAACCGTGGCTAATTTCAGTTGTTGTTTAGACTCGTTTTCTTGAGTGCTTGACTTTCTCCTTGAGTAATTTTCTCATAACATATGGGGTTTTTTTTTTTTGTGAATGTTGGAATGAAAAAAAGGGAAATAAATATAAGTGTTATCTTTGGAAACCACTCACCTAATTAAGTTGGTTGCATCTTAGTTTTGAGCTAACAGTGATTCATGGCCTTTGGAGAAATGTGTTCTCCTTTCAGAAATTCTTCCGGCTGTTTTGTTGTGTTTTATTGTTTCATAGAAGTTATTGTACTATGCTTTATGCATAAAGATTTCTTAAATAGAAGGAATACAAAGAAACAAAAATAAAGAAACTGGGAGAAGTTTCTGCAAGAGAGCTGTAACTTCTGACATTTTTTCTGTTCAATTTTCTGTACATTTCATAGCATTTGGGTTTTTTTTCATAGAGCAGAGTCTTGTGCTAGCTGATTGTTCATAGCTACAGCTTTGGCTTTAGTCATAAATGTTGGTTACATATAAAAAATACTAATTGCCAAGTTTCATTTTCAAGTCTTTAGCTGCTATCACTGTACTGTATAGTAAGAGCTTCTTCAGGTAGTGAAGATACTTTATGATTGTACACATTTACCCCTGAAAATAACCTACTACCTTTGCGGGGAAAAAAAAATAAAATCCGTCAGGTGATGGATTAACAAAAAGTTAATTCCAACAGGTAAATGAATTTAGGGCACTCTGATGGCTTGTAAAACAAATCCCCATTTCTTTTTAGTGCCAATACTCACTGCCACTAAATAGTTCCAGATCCAAAGTGTTTAGATGTGATCCGGTACATATTACAGAAAAATCTGTTGCTGAAATAATGGAAAACATGGAATCAAGTGTCGGATTATATTATTTTCTGATAATAGCCGCTGATACACATATACCTCTTCGTGTCAGTGGTTTCCTGCTGATGTGGGTGTCTAGTTTGTTTTGCTTCCACACAAATGTGTGCTGCTGCTAATAGTTCTGAAGGGAACAGCAAATGCACGAACACTGCTCAGCCAAATACTGCATCTCGTATGTGCACGACTGAGAGTGGCTTCTGTGGCTGTTGTGCAAGCACGTGCGGAGACGCAGGAAACTTTGGAACCGCTATTCTATGGGTGAGGGGGGAAGTAATAGCTTTGGGTCCAAAGAAATTGAATTGCTTTTTAAAAACGGTATTTCAAGTCCACTCTTTTGCCCAAAGTCTTATCCTCAGCACTTAAGATTGCATGTACTTGTGACTTGTCACAAGGCTTTCTAGGGGTAATATAACTATGATGGGGAATTTGTGAATGCTTGCTCTGTAGTCTGTGCAAGAGCAGGCTTTCAGAGATGAAGCTGAGATCGCATCCTTTCAGAAGGAGAGGGATACTATTATTTAATACCTCTCTGGACTTTTCACATTGATGTAAGCTGGCACGGCTGCTGAAAGAGGCAGTTTGTCTCATTCCTGTCCCCTCCGTCCTGTGTCCTGTTCCCACCCTGCAGCAAGTGAGTGGAGTGAGGAGCTGCGTGTCCTGTGCTGTCACCTGGCAGTTGGTTAGGAGAGTTCAGGCTTCTCTTTTGTTTAATCCAGCGGTTAATACTTTTTGGTAGAACTGTTACGTTGATATTTATCAAAGATGGAGATTTAGAATTATTATATTATTATTTATTAACAATGTAATTATATTATTATATTATCTTTGATTTAAGAATAATACTTACAAATTTATTTTATGAATTAGCTTAAGCTCATTTTATGGTGTACAGGCGCGTATATTGTCAGTGTTTTCTAATACAACAGTTACAGTACTAGTAGTGATCCCAGTGCTTTTACGTGATATACAGAGGTATGTGAGTTGTTACTTGAAGAGGCACTAAAGATGAAATGAGAATATTGAGTTGCTTTTCAAAAGAGGAAAATACTGTGACCAATCGAGTGCTGAGAAGGTACAACCCAAATATAAATTTTCTGTCAATATTTGTCTGGCCCTTGTGTCACAGAATGTAAACAGAATGACACTTTGCTTTAGGGGAACTAACACCATTACTGACAGGTTTGGAATTGGGAGGATAATTTTAATGAGCCATTTAGCCTTGTTGTTGGGTTTGGGTGTCAGACTCTGAAGCAGCTGCTGGGTTTGCTGTCTCAGATCTGACAATAATTGCAGGCGTGTCAGCTCTCACTGATGCTGTTGGCTGTCACCATGTAAATCTACATTAGAAACACATCTAAATGGAAGTATTCTATTTAACAGTTGTTCTGTTACCAGCATAGTAGTCTAGAAGTAACATAGTTGTGATTTGATATTTCTATTGAAACGAATGGCGTTGCTGTGTTAGATAAAGCACAGAACAGTAATATTGAAATAGTTGCAGAAAGAGGACAAACAGATGTTGGGTGCATTTCGGTATTTTAAAAAAATTCTCCTGGGTGAAACAATCTAAAATGAATATTTCTAGTTGTCAGTTTTACTTATACTAGAAAAGTCATACTCTGTTTTAAGATAATATTTTTTTAATACGTTAGTTCTTCATTCCACTACCATCTTACACAGTTTTTTAGTAGGTAGATCTGGGATTGCCAAAACAAAAAAGCCAGAGTTTTCTTACTCATGGACAATAAGCTGAAATGTATATACATTGTATGAGTTTCTAATGCAAATAATGGTGCTATCTCAGTACATTGTTACAAGATGATGCAAACTTTGATACTATTGCTTTTTTTTTTTTTTTTTCTTTTACATTTTAGAACATTATTGTGCAGTGGAAAATACACTATTTCTGATGGAGTTCTGTTTTGTTAGAGAAAATCAGAAAGCTGTACCTTATTGTCGTAGTTCAGCCCCGCGCGGGACCAGACTACGCAGTCTCTCACTCCGCCCACCGTCCGAGAGAACAGCAGGAGATAATATAAGAAAAACGGCTCGAGGTTTGAGATGAGAACAGGGAGAAATCCTTAAAGTTAACGTCACAGGCAAAAACAGACTTGACCTGGGGAAAATTATTCATTTATTCTAAAACTAGCAGGAGAATGAGACAGGGAACAAGATAACTTCCTGACCTCTCCCTCTTCCTGGGCTTAACATTATCTCTACCGCCTTCCCCCCGAGTGGCACAGTGGGGAAGAGGGAATGGGGGTCACGGTCAGCTCCAGGCACAAGCATCTGCTGCTGGCATTGGGTCTGGCTCTCAGGGAGGCTGGCACGGCTGCTGTGGCTTCTGGAGGGTCAGGGGGAGCCATCACTTTCCAGCTGGACTTCTGAAGGTGCAGAGGCACTTTCCAGCTGGACTTCTGAAGGTCCAGTCGCACTTTCCAGCTGGACTTCTGAAGGTCCAGTCCCACTTTCCAGCTGGACATCTGAAGGTACAGAGGCACGCCTGTGGAGAGAGGAGGCTGCTGAGGCCCTCAGCTGCGGAAGGGACAGAGCGAGTCTCCTCTGCAGCACGGCCCAGAGCTGGCAAGGCTCCCCACCACGGGCTGAGCTGCTGGCAG
>WHYT01014391.1:0-66949 GCA_009806455.1 Tetrax tetrax
CGGCCCTGCCCCGCACCCCGGCACTTACAAAGCCGTATCCCCGGGACTTGCCCGTCTGCCGGTCGGTGATGACCACCGCCTCCTCGATGTCCCCGAAGACCTCGAAGTACTTGCGCAGGCTGGAGTCGGTGGTGTGGTAGGGCAAGCCCCCGACGAAGATCTTGGTGTAAGTCGTGTCCTTCTGCGTCGTGTGCATCTTCCGCCCGGCCCTGCGCGCCGCGCCGCGCTCTGCACCCACGCGTGGCCGCTGGGGCGTGCGGGTCCTGGGCGGCGAGACCCCCTTCCAGAGTCAGCCCCGCTCTTTTTATTTTTTTTTTTTTTTTTCCTTCTCTCTGCTCCCCCCCCTTTTTCCCCTCCCGCCGCCCGGTTACGTTGCGATTCCCTTTCGCCTTGGGCAACCCAGCTTCCTCCTCCTCGCAGAGCGGAGCCCCGCAGCCTCCGGAGGTTTTGAGGTAGGGACCGGCAAAAGGAGGAGGGAGGGCCGGGCACCAGCCAGCCCGGCGGCCGTAAGTGCTGGAAAAAAAACGAGCAGAAACAGCAGCTGGATGACGAGCGCAGGGCCCGGGCGCTAACAACTGAGTGGCCTCTCCCCCCTCTAAAAGCCACCGGGTCGGGCACTCTCGGTTCCACCTCCTCCTCCTCCTCCTCCTCCTCGCAGGGGCGGGGACGGCGGCGGGGCGGACCCCGCGGCCCAGGCGGGGCTGACACACAGCTGTTGGCAACAGCTGGATGCCCGCCCCCCCGACCTCTACCCGCCCCGGGTGGTGGGAGCCGGCCCGTGGTGCGCTCAGGCAAAGGGGCTGCTCCAGAAGTGCCCCGCGGGGAGGCCGGGTGGGCTCCGTGGCAGGTTTGCCCCGGGTTTCTGCAAAATAGGCAGTGCCGGGAGGCAAGGTCTTGTGGGGTCACGGTTGCCCCGCCAGCCGGATTGCCCACTGGGAGCTGGCGGTCCTCAAGTGTTTCCATCCCTCTCCGAAGGCTTGTGGTGAAACCCCTGCAACCCTCGCTTACCTCTCTCGCCAGGCTAGCAAAGCTACTGCGCCGCAGCGCTTCCGTTATTATTGTTGTTGTGGTGGTGATGGTGGTTGTGGTTCTTGTTGTTGGTTTGGACACAGGATGAAAAAAAAATGGTAAAGCTGCTTCACTTGTTTTTCTCTTCTCTTGCTGCCTCTGCCCTGTGCTGGGACTGGGGAGGACGCTGAGGAACAGAAAGAAAGGAACGTCTGTGTGACATGGAGAGGCAGAGGACTGTGGGAGTTGGGGGGAAGGGAGACTCACAGGAAGGATGGGAGGAAGGTTAAAGATTGGGGAAAACAGATGTGCACATGTGTATAGACTTCTAAACCATTCCCTTGTGGTCTCAAAGTCCTGATAAGTACTGGTGTCTCTTTTTCCTCTTTCTCCTACTTCCTCTATCTGTTAGACTTTTTTTTTTTTTCCATGCAAAGTCCCTCTCTCTCTCTTAGAAAAAGGAGCAATGCACCAGTTTGCAGGAGGGACTTTCACAATGCTCTTCAGCCTCTCCAGTACCAAAAGTTAACCATAAGGACAACACTTAGCCCTAAACCTAGGCCCTGCTTGCCCCATATCTAACTTTGGCCCCATTTGATTTTTTCACCTGTCGGTATCCTAGTTCTAGTGGCCTGTACAATATTAGGTCATGCTGTCACTGAAACTAACCCCAAAGCCTACTTGATCGTGCAGACTGTCCAGATTAAGTCATTTGGTTTGATATGTTAGGACTAACTCAGGCTGAAGCCTGGCAACCCTAGCAGGATCCAGACGTAAATGTTGCTTTTCAGCTCAAGCTATGACAAGCCTTTAACCGTGGCCTGAATACAGTTAGGCTAACTAACTCAGCCCCAAAATTTCTCCCAATGTGGTTCTCATATTGGTCTGGAACATTGTGTTCAAGCTGACACTCCAGCCATTTCTGTTCCAAGGGCTAATTGTAACCTTAAACTCTGGCCCAGTGACCTGAACTTAAATCCTGGCCCAACTAAAGGCATCAGCGCTCACTAGAGCACTACAGCACACATACTGCTTAGGAGTATATTTAACTTCTCAGTCTTTTGTGGACTTGAAAGATGGACTTCACCTAAAACCAAACAGAGCCCATCCCATCACATTCCCTTTCCCTCGCTGTGCCTGGCATATCTTTTGGCATCTGCAGGAATGGTTAATTAGCCTAGTTTTTCAGTCATTACACAAACTCCTGTGTTAAGGCCAGAAAAGCTACATTTGGCTATCCCAGAACTAATTGCAGCTGTATTTAGGAATTCGCATCTTTCATCCAAAACACATGGCCCAACAAAAATTTGAGCGGAAGTGAAATTTCAGTCTTCAGTGGAAGATTGGTGACTTTGACAGACTTAAACCCCACACCCCTGCTGGTCTAACAGCAACAGCAGGTCTTCTAGGATCCAGAAACAAAACCTAACTTTCCACATCTATATCCCAACAAAGGACAAACTTCTTGCATTTCTGATAGGCTTCACCAGGCAGCTCTTGCTGTAGCCTGAGTCCTGTCACAAGTCCAAACATCCACAATACCATCTTAACTTGAAGTGTTTTGAGACATGTCTTAATAAAACCCTCACATCTTGTTTCCCTCAGTTGTCATAGAATCATAGAATGGTTTGGGTTGCAAGGGACTTCTAAAAGTCATCTAGTCCAACCCCCCTGCAAGGAGCAGGGACATCTCCAATCAGATCAGGTTGCTCAGAGCCCTGTCTAACCTGGCCTTGAATGTTTCCAGGGATGGGGCATCTACCACTTCTCTGGGAAACCTGTGCCAGTGTTCCATCACTCTCATTGTAAAAAAAAAAATAAATTCCTCATGTTTAATCTGAATCTACCTCACTCTATTTTAAAACCATTACCCCTTGTCCTATCACAGCAGGCCCTGATGAAGAGTTTTTCCCTGTCTTTTCTTAAGCCCCCTTGAGGTATTGGAAGGCTGCTATCAGGTCTCCCTGGAGCCTCCTCTTCTCCAGGCTGAACAGCCCCAACTCTCTCAGCCTGTCCTCATAGGAGAAGCCCCTAATCTGCTTACTATTCTTGCAGCCTGTACAGGTTCCTGTACCGAACAAGCCTTTTCTGGTCCTTCTCTTCTAAGGCACAAACCTGATTCCAACCAAACGTCGCCTTAAACTAAGAATGGCAGCCTCCACAGCAATAGACCTAACTTGCACTACAACACCACTTTCATGCTACAGGCCTACAGTCCTTACAAGAACTGAAAATACATCTTCAGCCCAAATTGTTGCCCATTAGATTTTTCTGTGTGCCAAACCTCATCCTCTTTCAGTGGTGCCTACAGAACTCACATATAATATCAGCAGTCCTTGCCCCTCTTTTCCTAACCTTACACTGAACCAGAACTGTCATTGGTACCACAGTCATTGCAAAACCCAGTGATCCTGGAACCACAGTTCTCTAATCTGGTTTCTCTCCCACCCTAATCTCAATCTTCAACCTAACCATCATTTAAAGTTAAAAGAGGTGACACTGCTGTCCTGTGAGTATTCTGCACTATCTCACTAGTACTGTCCTCCTTGTTTGGTATTTCCTAAAGGAAATAGTCACATGATTCTCCAGCCAGTTCCTCTCAGACCTCAGCTCTGTCCCTAAATCCAACACTAACTGTGGTCTTAACACACGAACTGTTCCTGCTATGATCCAAAGCATGTACAGCCCAGTTTTCGTCTTACTCTGGCAGGCTAACACATCCTCTTTTCTAAAACCAGGAGAAGTGACCCTGGCCATTAACAAGTCACAACATATCCTGTCAGCTATGCTATAGACATTCTACTACTGTATTAGCATCCTCAATTTAAGATGGCAGGAATAAACACAGTTCTCCAGCCCATTCTTTCCTCTAACCCAACCATCTCACTAATGCTAACACTATCATGAGAAGGTAAGTCCTACTATTGAGGGCTAACCCCTCAAAACTCAATTTTACTTTTTCATCCCCACCAGCATCAGACCTCTTCCTGCATTAGTGGCCCTGACAGAATCTAGGGTGCAATTTTCCAGCCTTAGGATTCCTCAGGAATCCTAACCTAAATCCCAGCGTGGTGATACCTTGCCATTCTGCAACTAACTCTAATCCATTCAGTCCATTGTCAACACAAGCCTTTATTTTTGTGTGGCATACCCTATGAAAAACAAACACAGGCCTCCAGCCCTCTGGATCTTTACTATCTTATGACCAAATTGGGGCTGATTTGGTGCTACCAGCACCAGTCTATATCTTACTTCAGCAGCCCCCAGAAATAAAAATAATTTCCAACTGTTACTCAGTTTTTAATCATCACTTTAACTCTAGTGAGTTAAATTAAAATACATAAATTAATTAAAAACCATTTGAACACTTTAGTGTTCAGGAATATATTGTATACTTCTCTCCTAAACTGCATGTTAACCCCAAATTTTAGGCTAGTCTTAACCCAAAGGAGGTGACCAGAAACATGCCAGAAGGGTAATTCTTTCAGATTACACCCTTTTAGGATATGTTCTGGCCTGATTAGGGCTTGTGCCTTTGTGCTAGGGTTAGGGGTCAGTACGGTGAAGCTTGGAGGATGAGGTTCATCTGTGAAACATGTAGGTACCATGGGAAACTGATGAAGCTGGATGGATTTTGAGATGAAGATGAGTCTTGAGTTAGCTGTTGGTTGGATGGTGTTTACCTGGCTATGCTGGGTGTCTGACTAAGTTTGCAGTCAGACTAACGGGTTTGAAGATTTAAAGGCATGGACTGTACAGCATCTATTGTGCTGCAGGGAGTTGCTGGGCAACTTCACCAATGTCATTATCCCAGCTGCTTGAGATAGAATGCATTTTGTGTTTTGGAATGGGTCACCGGGATGACTTACTGCTAGGGATCTGGTTGTGTCTTTGGAATACAAGTGTGGAAGAAAGAAATTTATTACTATATCCTGCAAATTTTGCAGTAGTGATGCCGCTAGTGAAGGCATGACAGTTCAGGCAAGCAGTAAGAACATGTGGAAAGAGGGTATAGGTAGGGCATTCAAGGGAGAGATGTGAAACTGGGGTCCCTAAACCCATAAAGAGATTTGGAAATTGAACCTGGGTCACCCATGTCCTGGTAGGTACCACAAACAGTAGACCACTGTAAAACCCGAGAGAATTATTGGTCTCGTAGGCAGCTATTTTGGAATTTTCAGGATCTCAGTTTTGAATCAGTGTAGAATGTAGGCACCTAGGTCCTGCTTAACTCTTTTCTATCACTGTGAGTCTCTCCCCGGTATGTAGATACTGCTGCTGAAGGCTGTTGTAGCTGATAATTACCTTCTATGTCATTTTAATGGCTTAAAAAAGTATAGCTGAAGCTATAAATTAAGAAGTGGTCTAACGTTTCTTTTGGAACCTAGTAGCATGACTTAATTGGAGGAAGCCCCGAAAGCTATCAATTACAATTAATTGTTTTTACTCAGAGATTTTGTGTTTTTGCTGTCAAGGTAAGATAAAGTAGACAACTTGCCAGCTTACCAAATGTTACCACTCATTGGTATCACTGTAACTGTATTATCATGCTTTTTATTTATTTATGAGCACCATATGCCTGTCATGTCAGAAACCAGTGGATGTCATGTGTTCATTCATCAGGTTCCTGAAAACAACAAAGACACCTGATTATGTTGCACACCGTTCATTCTGGTTAGTGCTTTATTTCAGTAAATAATAGTGGTCTTCAGAACATTCAGTACACCATCAATTAAACGCAGTTGGAATTTCTCTATATGTTTATATATACATATACATACACAGACATTTTGTTTGCTGACATTATTATTAGAATGCCTAGAGCCTAAAACTCCATGGTTTTTAGGTAGGGCCAAAAATAAAAGTTGTTTTTTTTAGCCTAGTAAAATCATCAGTTTGGTCAGTGAGACTTACATTTCTGCTGAAGTTCCATAATGCCGTGACTCCGTGAAAGCATTCAGCTAATAACATTAGGCATGGCTTTGTCTGCTAATCTGTGCACTTCCACCATCCACATCCCATTACAGAGAGGAGCAGAATGTCTGACCTCTGCTCTGCTCTGTGTATGTTACATGGGCAATGGTTTGCCTTTGCCTAGGGAAGCATAAAGTATAGTAGTAGGTTGTACACTCATGTTCTTGAACACATTGCAATGTGAGGAACTTGGAAACCTCATCATCTTCTCACTTTTCTTGCTGATGTACAATGTTTATCTATGATTAGTTCTTGAATTGTCAATTTCTGCTAAAAATTTCCTAACTAGGGAAGCTTCCACCTCCTCTCTTCTGGTAGTATGTCCCTATTATAACGGATTTCATAATAGTTTTTTTTTTTTCCTGAAATATTAATCTTACTGTTTGCCAGAGTCCCTTTTGCTACAGTATCTGAGTGCTAATCTGCATGCTTCGACTGTTGTGACCTCCTTGTTCCCAATTAAATCACCAAATGTAGACCACCAAGGGTAGGGTAGTTTCTGACGGGAATATTCCTTCCTTTAAAGGGCAGTGGAGGAGGTGACACAGAATTTAAGTGACTCAGCAAACAAAATTCAAAGCTTGTGAAACTGTGGATGCAAGACATATTGCCTATATATAGGCAAGTAACAGGTATGTCAGGTGAAGCAGGGGTGAAGGATTAGTGTACCCAGAAGGCTGAATGCACTCGTAAAGGTTACAATGAGCACATGATGTTGGTAGGGGAACACATGGAAAGGGGTAGTAGGAAAAAAAAAAACAAACCAACAAGGGAAAGGGTTTATGAATACCAAATCATGAGTGCTATACTGAATAGTGCTTCCCAGTGCTAGAACAGGTCAGAAGGTAGAATGAGGCTAGTGCCTGGCATGAACTGAAGTTGTCCTGTGATGCTGTAATGGAGGGAGCACTGATGACAGAGGCTGAACCTGCAAAATCAGAAAGCTCCCACACCCGCCATGTCATATGCCAAGAGTCAGGAGAACAACGATTCTTAATGTCGACAACAAACAAGGCAGTTGTGCAGGGGAAGGAATAAATGTGGATTTGCAGACTAGCTGAAGCTTAGAAATTGGAGTGTGAAATACCAGGCTCTCATACTTACCTGTCCTGGTCACAGGAAACTAAGAGACAGACATCTAACAAATCCGCAAAATCCCATAGAATCATAGAATGGTTTGGGTTGGAAGGGACCTTTAAAGGTCATCTAGTCCAACCTCCCTGCAAGGAGCAGGGACATCTCCAACCGGATCAGGTTGCTCAGAGTCCTGTGCAACCTGATTTACGTGGCATAATAGTTGTACAACTCTATGCTAAGCGCACTCCTGTGCATCTTTAAAACGTTGTACACTTACCCCCATCACGATACCTGATGGGAAAACCAGTGCTCGGAGTTGCCTGCTGAGCCATACATATGTAGCCCAAACTGATACAACCACACAACTCATTGCTTGCTTGTATTTTGTATGCAAAACAAGAAGGCCTGGTACAAATAATATTGTTGAAAAAAAATTCTCAGTCAGTCTAAATTGGTGGAGCGCTGCTAAAAGCAAAGAAGCTAAACCAATCAGGTTACCTCTGGCCTTCAGTCAATATAAGCAGGAAAAAAAGAAACAGAAATAAGGGGATGCTTGTGAAAGACAGAGCCACTAAACCCTGGTCAGTTATTATTACAAGGGATTAAACTGGCAGTTGACAAGCTGTATGCTAGACATTAGCCTCATAGAACAAACAGGGCACATCTGTTAGTAGGTTAGCAGAAAAGAAAAAAAATGTGGATAGGTGCATACAAATGCAGAGAAGAACTCATTCAAACACACTTCAGCCTCTCCAGTTCTTAAGCCACGTTGGAGGAAAGCTAGTGGGGAGTGGTGACCAGAGAAAAGTCCTTAGTGAGCAACTAATTACCTGTCACATGAATATCCTAATACTGCAGGTCTGGATTCAGGAATTGCCTTCTCTGTGGCCTCGTGCACTCTCAGTTCTCCAGAGGAGGGACTTGCGCTTTCCTGTCAGAGACCTGAAAGGCTCTAATTTATGGCCAGGAGATACCACATCCTCATTTGCCAAGTTCAACCCAACACTATTTTTTTTTTTTAAGGACTTTGTTCTTCTGGCATTGGTTGTACTGAGGAAACTGAGTTTGCAAGCAACTTGGCTTTCATCTAACCACTGAGGCAATTAAAACAAAGTCCAAAATATTCCCTTGCCTGCTTTTCAGTACGAGAAAAATAGGAGTTTCAGTGTTCCTCAGTCCTCACACAGGGACACGTCTGCTAATCCCAGCGTGAGCAGAGAAATAGAGGGAGGATTGCTCCACAAACTGTCCTCTCCTTTCTCTTGAAGGTATCTGGGGCACAAAGGCACGTAGAGAAAGAGAGGATGGATTTAAATTTATGCTCTGTCTTCTTCACCCAGCATCTTTTGCTACGGCCATAGAGGAGTCCTTCATGCTGTGACTTGGAGACTCAGACTAGAGCTTGAGACTTCCTTTGCAAGCGCTGGAAGAGAGCATTTAGGAGGGAAGATGGACTTTAGACAGAGGTCAGCCCATTTACATGCTCTCTCAGGACAGACAGTACATTGCCAGTCTCACCCATAATGTGCTGGTGAGGTGTGTTGCAGGAGTATGTAGCTTGTTTACTAGTTCAACCATGTTTTCTGATCCAAATATATCATATGTTGCTATCAAGTATTTTTAGTCTGAGCTTCTTAATATCCAGTTCACTCTGCAGACTTGGTTTCTTCAACTAAAAATAGCTCCAAGACAACAATAGCTTTCAGGTGGTTCCACTTTTTGGATTAGACGTGATTTGTTAAAAAAAGTAGCAACATGTGATGGTGGTTTGGTGCCTTCATACCAGAAGGATCTTGGAGAGATTTAGTAGCCTGCACTGAGTCCCACCACCTGCCACTGTGGTACAGCTAGCTCTCTACTGTGACACAGCATTCCTCCTCTTCAAGGACTATCGGAGCAAATTATCTTTTCTGGTTCAGAGAGATTTTTTCTGGCTGGGATTTTTTTTTTTTCTTTTTCTGGTAGGTAAAATGAGCTAGGTTATTAAAGTGAAACAAATTTCCAGCTGAGAAAGATCGTGGAGACTTCCTTCGCACCTCTCCAAAAGGTTGGGATCTCTGTAATACCTTCTCTTGGTAAGGTGACATCCGCAGCACTTCTCCCATCTTCCTGCGATATCCAAACAGAAGTGACTCAGAAGGCAAGAGCTCTGCCTGCACTGAATCGCCATTGCTTTCTATACTTTTCCTACAAATTTAAAAGTAAAATTCTGTCCAAAACTCTGTTTAACCTGTAAGATCCTAGCCCTGAGGGCTACAGCTTCATAACTATGCAGCAGGTTGGGGTTTTTTTTTTTTGTTTTCTTTTGCAGTACGAGTGGAAGTTTGAACATGTTACTGCTTGAGCAGTGTGAGTTTCGTCAATGTAGCATCTACATACTCATTGCTACAACCCAGTAAGGTAATATGGGCATTCTTATAGCCTTTATTGTCCTCAGTTGGAAAAGACATGACTTTTGCCTTCAAAGAGAAGTAAAAAACCAAACAAAACAACCCCTTCTGACTTTGTCATGAGAATAAAAATAGTACTGTTTGGCTGGTTTGTGATGTTTGTCCCTTATTCTTAAGTTTCACAGTTCATCTAAGGTGTGAGGTTATGAAGTAGGACATAGAAAATGTGTCATGCTCTGATGCCTCCATTTTCACCTCTGGAAAGGACCTTTGCTAAGGAATTAGAGCTGTGAGTGTGTTAACAGTTAGGGCTGCAGAAAATATATCACATTGCCCTTTGGTTGGCCGTGTACAAGGATCAAACCGGATTTAATTCCACTGAAGAGTTTTCACTGCTTTGAAAAATGGACCCTGTCAACATGAAACAATTAACGTTCTGTATTAATTGCATGCAAGGCTCAGGCATAGTCCTTGGATTGTCTAAGACACAAAATGTAGACTGTCTCTTCAGTCCTAAGATAAGCATCCTGTCTACCCAATTAGCATCTATTAATTTTCACTGAGATTTACCAGCTGATCACTTTTAAAAGTCAGAGTCTGAGCAATAATTTTTTTTCTGAGATTTGATAATTTCATCAAGATCTTCTCAGGGGTTTAGCAAGGTCAGGTAAGCAAGAGTCAGTCCATTTCCTGACCTGATCTTGCTCACTGCCTTCCCCCTGAGAACTGCAAGTATGTTGTGGTGCATCGTCTCCCAGGGAATTTGGGAAAAGGTAAAAAATATTGGATCTGCTGCAGGAGTGTGTCTGGGACCTTGGTGAGGTCTGTGCAAAACTGCCTTTCTGTCTTATCTGTATGCATTCTGCTATTTGCATAGGCCTGGACTAGGCAGGATTGCCGTACTTCAAAGCACAATAGTAATTTAGGGGCCTAGAATGCAATGTTATTAAATCAGAATTATGAGGAGAAATAGGATTCCTGCACATTGATAAACAGGATTTTGCCGTACTGGCTACTGTCATACACAGACTGTCATGTATTCCATATTGAAAGCAGGTGTATTAAATGAAATAACAAGGCAGCAAAAACTTTGGATTAAAGCATAATTTTTTTTAACCTCCCTGGCAAAAACCTTGGTCATTTCAGCCTGTCATCTATTTTCCTTGGTATTTATTTTTCTCTGTTCATCTTTGAAACTCAATAAGGAAATAAAATACCACCATAAATAAATGAAGAAGAAGGTTTCTCAACACTAATAAGCTAGACAAAAGAAACAGAACACTAGAGAATGTTTACTTATTCATGATATCTTCATGAATGCCATACTTTGGAGGGAATTGGAGATTTTTGTTCATGTTTGACTGGAGTATGTTAATCAGGTTTTATTAAAATGGGGATGGGGGACAGTTCGCTTGAAAAAAACTAGAGAACCTAAGTACAACCAGTTTAGAAGTTCATATGAAATACTAGCAAGCAAGCGGAATGGTTTAAAGTTGACATATCATGCAGGGTGATGCGAAAATATTTTCATAATCATATTTAAGGGAGGGAAATCTTTGCGAAAGGATGCATGATTGTGTGGTGAAAGTACAGTTTGTTCTGGGGGGGTTGTTCTGTTCTCTTCCTCATTCTACAAAAGCATCCTGTGTAAGTTTTAGTAGTTTTGTCTTCTTAAATAGATGAGAAGGCCCCTTGAAAATAATGAAATTCCTTATAATGAGTTCCGTATGTCCATAAGTGTTTTGGAGATTCCAGAGTATTTCTCCAGTTCGGATCCATGCTGCCTGTCTCTCTCTGTGACTGTTTTGCGTTAGTGTGTAACACAGGGAGTTCTGGCTTGGGGTTTCTCTGTACTGCTGTGACCCTCAAAGTGCCAGGAAAACAGTCCTAAAGCTGAAATCCAGGTATTATGCAACAGTTTTCTCATCTGGCTGATTGAGAATTGACAAGAAGATAGAAGCAGGGGAAAACAGCCCCCTGTACCTGCAAGGGTATAAATTAAAATGCGAGATCAGCCCTCGCCATGTGAAATTTCTCAGAACTCCCATCTTTGCAATATGCTGCCTAACTTCTCTTCCCACAGAAGTTCAGGGACTCAGGTCGCGTCTACCCGTCTTAAAGTCTATGCGTAGTGAAACCACGCCACACCTCGTAGGATCAGATTCAAGAATAGAGTCACCAGAGCCTGTTTGCTGTTTGTATGGCCTGTCTAATGTCATTTCACGTTATCTGATAGCAGTTCTTAAAATGCTGGCAGTTTCCATGCTGTTAGGCAAATGAGGCTTAGATGAATTAACATATATCTATGGTCAGTGACACAACACAGAGCAATAGATGTGGTTTCTTCATAGATCTTCTTCTATCCCCAGGATTCCTTTGCATTTATTTACATTTTCATTATTCTTTTCTAAACAGCGTGTGCATTAGAAAACAAATGTCAGATAACTCGACATTGGAGTTGTCACCCCAGTAACAAACAGCCACATTGGGGCTGGGGGTGCCTTCTCAATCCAACCGTAAAGGACTTCAGACTTTTATGAACTACTTACTCATGGGGGGAAGTGAGCTTATTCTTTAATAGCATTTAATTTTACTAGAAATCTTTGCTTTTAAAAAACTGTATTAATAAATAAGATAATATAATGACAAAAGTCCAGCTGTAAACTCCCAGAGCAGCCTGGGCTAATGCGTGGGTACTGTGGCTGTGGGTGCCGATGTGGGTGAGAGGTCATTAGTTTCCTTTGCTCTCTCTGCTGTCCCCAGAAGGTGACTTGTGTCAGGAGAAGCTTGAAAGCTAATCTTTAGGGTAGTCATGTCAGCTCCAGCATTTTGTTATTGATTCTCCAAATAACTTTATTTCTACTATAGCTCTTTTGCTTGTGTGAATTTCTTGCATTGTTGCAAAAAACAAACCCAACCCCAAAGTTTGCAAATCAGAGGCTAACCATGCATTTCTTTTGTTCTGGCATCTCTGTACGGCTCCACTGCAGTTTTGGTTGTGTGGAGGGTGTGGCTTGAGCTTTACAAACCTAATGCCTCTCTTGCATAAAGAGATTTCTCTTCTGTTCTCCAAAATATTGCATGATAATTATAATAAATAAAGAAATCTGCATTGGAGTATGATCTCAGTCTAAAACCACATATCTGAATAGACACCAGTAACTGTGAAGAGACACTTAAAGATGAATATTAACTATTTGACTGCTCATGTAAGACTGCAAGATCAGGCACACAGGAGTTATGAAGGCTGATTTCATACAGAGCCCTGATTGATATCAGTGTCTAAAAAAGCTGTCAGCTCCCACTGAAGCTCCTCCCATGACGGGGGCAATCCTAAGTGTGTGTGCTTTTTCGCCTCTTGCCCCAGTGCTAACGTTGATTCTTGCACAGCTAACAAGACAGTTAACTAACTTTTCTAACAGTCAGGGCATGGAAAGGATTTCTTTTCTTTGCCAGAGAACTGTTTTCATGAAACTTGTGCAAACTTAACTGTCTCTGAGAGCTGACCTCCTTTGCTGTGTTTGGTTGACGCTGCCAATTGATTTGCTAGACATTAAGGGAAGGCAAAGCAATACCTGGACAGACAGACTCTATGACCACATACCTTTGAGGTCATTGTTTAAAAGAAATAGGGAAGTAAAAACAGAGTGGAAACATAGACCTGTCCTGCAAATGCCCTCTCGTTTGGCAATGGGCAAGATTGGTGTTTGAAACCATTTAAAAAATGTTGGTTTACCTACTCAAGAGAAAAAAAAAACAAAGAAAGCTCAGACAACCCCTTGGTATCTTTGAGCTCCACCAAAGGGCAGACAGGCTCACAAAACCCTCTGAGATACGTACAACCCACCAAAGACTCAATCCATAAAGCATGGCATTTGCAAACTCCAGGGAGCTTGTGGCCACATTCAGTGTGCTCAGAGAATATGCATGGACATGACTTGGACATTTCCACCATGTACTGCACGTAGGGCCTCATTTTTGTGATTGACGTGGCCAGGAGCATATTTTGCAGATGGGGTCTGGCAAAGTGTCAGCACCTTTTATTTTCTATTTCTGCTTAGCATGGACACAGGGGTCAGCCAAGACTGTCTGTTGAAAACAACAGGTTGGTTTGTGCCATCATTTTTCTAGCCTTGCTTTCAGCAGATATTAGTGCTGAAGGGGTCACTTTAATACCTGAATCCAGAGCTGAAGCCCATGGAATTTCTCAGTGCAGCAGGGGAAGCAGGAGAGCAGTAAGAAACAGGGAAAACATTGGATCTCCATTTCAAGTTCTTAATAATTTTTAAACTAGTGTAAAATACTACAGAAGAGGACCCTTTGTCTAAAATATTTAGATGTTACATTTATTGTCTTACTGTGTAGGAACACATTCAACACAAACAAACCAACAAGAAAAGCCCAACAACTTTTGCCATTGTTAGGAACATGGGGAGGCCATTGCTGATTAGAAGCAAAACTACATCCAGGAAATATTTGTTGCCATAGTGACCATATTTAGTTGATTCCTTTTTCTGCTGTACAGATCTGATTTAATTAATTGAGTTATTTATAAATAGCTTCCCATGGGGCCAAAACTGATGGCTGCAAAGTAAAGTTGCAAAGACTTTGGATGTGCAGCTCTGTACAGACAGATGGAGAGACGGGCAGACCCCACTTCAGCAAAGCAGTTAATGTGAGCACGCCGTTTGAAGCGTTACATCTCATTCAGCAGAATTGTGTGTGTGCTTAAACTCATACGTGTGCTGAAATAGTCCGCTGCAGTTGACAGCAGATAGTGAGCATTGCTATTTTAAACTGTGTGGTTTCTTTTGATCTAACTTTCATGAACTCCAGTGGAAATAAGTCCTTAAGTAGTTACACTATTAGTCATACTAGGAGTGGCCAGCTGCTTACTTGGCAGTTGCTGTGAGCGTTACAAAAAATATGGACATATACACCTTTCATGGTTTCGCGTTCCTTTCACTAATCTCCAGCCTCTCTGAGTTGTTCTCTGGATCCCTTTTTCTCCTCATCTTTGTTTATACTAGCGCTAGGGAAACACATGCATTTTACAATGACCTAAAGGGGAAAATTTCTGAAAGTATGCAAATTGAGCATGCAGTATGTGCAATCTCCAGTAGTTCAGATGCCTTCAGTAGAAAATTCTCTTGAAAGCTTCGTCATAATCAGGTGTCAAGAGTCTTGCAGCTACTCTGCATCATTTGCTTAGAATAGGAGTTCCACATCCATTGGCTCTGTGTTGTCCCATGTATTAATTCTGCCTTGTAAACGCTATTGCACAGTCAGTTTGGGAGAGAAAGAAGCAAGAGGAAAAGGTTAAAAGATTTACTATTCCTGCTGCTTTTCAAAGGTTTTATCCCCTCCAGTAAAGCATGGCATATGCAGCTGGTTCTCTCCACACCTGGCACATCAGGGAGCATTAGCATATTGTCCAGCATCAGGATAGGAAGGGACAGGTGAAACTGGAGGAACAGAAAGGGAAAAGTCCAGAAGCAACTTAAAAATTACAGTGACACAAATTGTCATCTGCAAAGATTAATAATCAGAAAATTGGTTAACACCTCTAGCATAATCTTTATCCATACTCCTTTCACATATATTCAGACCATAGTTTCTATCAGACATTTGACACCTTTCCTAGACTTCTGCACTCAGACTTCTCCAAATTCTGGCTTTTGCATTGCAAATCTGTTTTTGTTTCAGAGTCAGAATCCAGGTGGCATCTCTGCAGAAAAGTTTGGTTTCTTTAATGCTCCTCAGCTCCTTGAGGCGCCGTTCTCACTTTCTCCACCCAGAAATGACATGGTCTTTGCCATTTTCTAGACTTACAGAGACCTAGATTGGCTGCACACAAAGAGAGAACACGAGTGAACTGAACTTCAGAATTCATGCTTTCACCTGCACTGTGAATCAACAGGAAACAGTCACGACATCCTGAGATTGTATCTGCAAACATCCCATGGCAAAACCTATGTCATAGGGCCCCTTATTTCTTTTCACCAAGGCAAGACCTGTTCAGGGAAGTTGTGGTGCAGAACGTCCCCCTTGAAGCTGTGCTGCTGGACAGGAGCAAGGTCTCTCCCTGCAGCATTTATTTTGGAATATGCATTAGCTCTGGATGCCTGGTGTCTGCTTTCCTTACTTTACCATGCATGTTTGTGGCAGCTTGCCCTCCATTTTACCCCGCTGGAGTATTCTGGGCTGGGTTGCAATGGTCCTTTTCCATGGAGGGGCTTTAGAGAGAGGAAGAGCTGTCTGCCCAGCGCTGAGGTGAAGGGTCGGCAAGGAGGGGTGCCAAAGCTGGCTGTGTCCTGGTCATTCTCCTGTCTCATGGGAACAGGGGAAACAGAATCTCCCACAGCAGGAGACTTTCTGGGGTAATTATTTGAGAATTGTGAGCTTTTCTCTTCTGCAGTCCTCACTGTAGTTTCCTCCCAGTACAGTGGCATTGAACTTAGTGGGAGATGGTTCAAATAAATAAGAAGTGTCTCAGTTTTTAATCCAGTAAGTTCATATCTTACAGCAGTGATGTCAGAACAACTAGATGCTTAAATACAGCACTTAAATACAGTGCTGTATTTATCAGAGATTTGGAACTTTTACACCCCAAAACAATGCAGTTAGTGTGGAAAGGAAAAGTCCTCTTCTAAGCATCCCATCACGCCTCTGGGTGAGGAGGGGCATTTTGTGTCAGAAGCTGAAACAGGCAAAATCAAACGAAGGAGGCAGGGACAGGCATTCCTCTGCCTTGGCAAAACCAGAAAAGGACATGTTGGAGAACCCCTCAAAGGAGGACCCAGACAATCCCAGAAGGATTAAGCTGTGATATACTGTACAGGGTAACCAGAGCTGAATCTGGCAACACGCAGCCCCACGAAGCACGGCTCCAGCGCTCTGTGTGCAAGAGGCTGTTGTCCATCAGCTCCAGCATGACCCTGCACAGGCTGTTATGACAGCTGTTGGAAACTGTTATGTCAGTGTACCCTTTCGGTCTCTTCAGGAATAGAAGATGCTGTGCTCTTTTGGATTTTTTTAATGCCCTGCTTAGTCTAGATCACAAGTTAGTGAGACATTGATTATTTTAACCATGAACTGCACAGGCCTATTTCTTTATATTTCTGAGACATGCTCTTTGTTTTTGGCAAATGCTTCCAGAGGAAACCTATGCAGAAAGTGGCTGGAATAACTTATCTTTCCTTACACCTTTATCTTCTTTCCTTCTTCTGCAGAACATTGCTACACTATCACTGTATTCTTTTAAAAGAAACTTCTCTGTCTGAAGTTTACTTTTGGCATTGTGCTCTTTCTTTTACATTAATTTTGTAAGGGACAGTGCCAGTTTGAGTTTCACCTTCATAACAAATGCACTACAATTTGTTTCTGCTCTCAAACTTGCGTAAATCCCCTGTAAAGTCAATTTTACAATTTCATTCCCTGCTTTTCTACCCCTGCTGCTGTTTGATTTTCAGAGAGAATGGGAGAAGCTAAATATTTATACAAGGGAAACTGCATTTACATAATAAATAAACAGAAAAAGCAGAGAAATAATCCCCCCCTCTGCTCTTTAAGTTTCAGTAACACTGCATGTAGGCTGTTTCAAAGAGATCTGTGCCTCCTGCCCTCATCCCAGCTTCGGCAGACATCCCTTTAACTGCTCGTACTCCTTTTTAACTCCTTTGCATAAAAGAAAACTCCCATTGTGTCTCAGAAATTTAATATGATACGGAAACCAAATAGGTTGTTTGTTTGTTTTTTTCAAAAAAAGAAATGCCTCCCTCCCAACTTTAGTATGGCAAGGAAATTTGATTATCACTTGTTGACAGGCATGCAGGTCATGTCAAGTGTTTCTGACATGTCTATTTTAAGTTAGGCTAGAATTTGTATTTTGATTATGACAGAGTAAAAATACTTGGACAATAGATAGTCTTTGCCTGTGAATGAAAATTGGAATATGCAAGTTATGGTCAGACAGACTTCTATTAGGGAGATGAGGCTTTGATTGGGTCACTGCCCAGATGTCCTAATTAAAAAAAAAAAAAAAAAAAAAAAAACCTCGTACCACCCTCCCTCCCATTACTTTGAAAGGGAAAAACATGATCACAGCAACACAGGAGAAATAACATGAAATTACTTGTGAAAGACAACTGGAAATTTTCCTCTTGCCCATTTTAGTCAAGTGCTTAACTGTCTGTTTTATTCCACAAGCCTGCATTGCTGCAGCATTGCAGGATATTTTAAGTGTTAAAGACCCTGCAGCTCCTGGCTCCTTTGGCTGGCAGCAGTAACTAACTCCATCAGAGTCAACAGCTGAGAGCCAGAACGAAGCTGGTGTGTGGTCAGGAGCAGGGCTGCTAGCCGGCTGGCCGGCATGCTGAAATCACTTGGCCCCCTTCTTGCCTTTGGGATTCGGCGGCAGCAGCATCAGCAGCATCGCTGCAGAGCCCTCTGCAAGCTCCCAGCAGCCGGCTGAAGCAAGCTGAAGTGCTGTGCATCCCTCGGTCTGAAACTGGGCGTTGTGTCTCCATGTGGGGTCTGTAACGTTAGGAGCAAAGTAGAGAGCCCAGTCAGAGGCCATCTATCTGTGCCAATATATGGGGTCAAGGGCTCGCCAGAACTGGAGTCCCAGTTTGCAGTGGGGTCATGACCAGAAAACATTTGAAGATGGCTAACAAGGACACCAGGTTTGAGTGTAGTTCTCTGTAGAACAAACTTTAAGTGTTGCTTTCCAAGCAGTTGTCATGTGAAGTCTGTAAGCAAGGACTGTTGGTCAGTATTGAGCTCACTCCTTTTGGAAGCAGATTGGTTCTTGGAAGAAAAATATTGTCAGAAGATGTAAACATTTCTGAAGAGGGGGACGCTGAAATTTTGCTGGATTCGGTGTCTCTTTGGTCTTTATCCAGCTCTGAGCTCAAAGGCAACACTTGTGATAATACATTTTCTTCACCATAGAGACAAATGCACCTCCTGAGGGAAAAACAGTTGCTTTGACATTTCAGGCTGGGAAACCTGTCCTTGACACATGCATAGGCCCTGATACATGGTGTCTTGGCTTCACGTGCTTACGGCTGTCTGGGAGGCTGGCACCGTCCCTGTGGCATGGCAGTGGCATGCCAGCACTGCAGTGGTGAGGTCCCCAGCGGAGATGTTTGCACTGGCAAGGCAGCAGAGCACAGCAAATACCATCTCTGTCACAGGATGGTACGTTCTCTGCGTTAGCCGTGGCGTTGTGCACTTGCTCACAGGTGGGTAACGTATTTCTGTTAGGAAAAAGCCCTGATGGTACAGGGAAAAGAAAGAAACAGAGCTCATGTGATGTCGTGGCTGCCAGCAGTCACGAACTGCACCGTGGCACGAAACTGAGTGTAAGAATCAACTGTGTTTTCAGACTTCTAGGAGCTGCAGTCTTGATTTGCAGAGCTGCCAAAGACCTGCAGTGCTTCTACTTTCAGCTGGCTGGGGGAGTAGCCATTCTGGAAACCTGTCCAAGGGATTTAAAATCAAGCCCCTGACTAGCAACGGTACTGTATGACTAAATACCAGTGCCCAAAGGACTAGATAGCAAAAAGCACAGAAAAAGTGACCGGGCAGAGAGGTGACTATGCTGGAACATAAATCATTAATGTGAGTGATAAGGTGAAGCACAAATAAGGGAACATTCCTATTCTACAGTATTACTACTGTGGTTCTGCATCCATAGTCACCGTTTCATAACACTGGCTGGCCAAGACGATGTGAAAAGTTGACCCTAACAAATGTACTCTTGGCTCAGTGCAGGTGACGAGGCTCTGATAGTTATGGAGAATTCAATACAGCCAGCTTTACTGCCTGTTTGTGCTTCTTCACCATTATAATTCTCCTTCAGCCAAATAAGTGCTTACTGACGAGCTGAAAGGTTATAGGCTCATAAAACCAAAGGACACCAAGAGAGGATCTGTACATGTCACAGTAAGATGAGCAATCACATCCAAACACAAACTATGCCATTAGTATTACTTACTTTTAAAGCGCCATTATCCCTGCATTGTTCTCTCTCATTAACAATTAGTCATTCAGGCCCTTGAGAACTTTAATACAATAATCCCTACAAGCTCATCAAGCAAACCTCACACAGTTGCAATGTTGCATACAAGATTTATAAGACGGAACTGGCTGGATGTGAATGTGGGAGTAATGGTCCATAAGCAAATGTGACATAAAAAGAAGTCAGCCAGGAGAGCAGTCTACTGAACTCAGAAAGCCTTGCTGTAGTGGGAGATGCTGTTATTTTGAAACAGCTTTCATCTTTTGGGGTGGAAGGGGGTCGTTTTGCCATAGGAGAAGAAGCAACTGTATAATGTCCGTGGCATTTACGTACTGGTCAATGAAAGTCAGCCCCTCGTTTTGAAATCATGTAGCTGTATGCATTTTCTATTTGCATGCTGTATTAGGAGAGCCTGTGCTCCTCCATTCCCTCCCCCTTCTTTCCCTTCTCCTTTTCAGCAAAAAGAGACCTCACTAACAAAGAGAAAATAGATTGAAAGCTCTTGCATCCAGACTCTTTCAAGCAAAGCTTGAGAGAGACTTTGGCACATAATGTCTCTAACATTATGTTCACTGCCCTTAGAAAGCAATAACCAAATACATTCTGCTGGCAGTTAGCAAGTGCAGTGATTTCAACACAGATGAGAGAAGAGAGGACAAAGAAAGAATATGCTTAGAGCATCTCTTTCACTAGGAACCTATGGGCCAGCTGGAGTGTTTACAAAGCTCTAAGGCCAGCCAGCAGGGAGTTGCAATAATCTAATTTTAATTATGTGACAAAAGCATGAAGAATCATTTCAAGGGCTAACAGAGGAAAATGGTTGCAGCCTGCCAATATCCCTTAGATGGTAAAAGAAGACAAGTTAACTCACAGAATTTAGTTGTTTCTCAAAAGACTAAATGGGATCTATCACAACTCCCAGCCTGTTGTTGTTAGAGAAAAAATTGGTTGCCAGAAAAAGGCTTTAGATGTTAAAGTTCCCAAGAGGTATCTAGGTAGCACAGCAATACCTATGCTTCTCTTCTTAAATAAAAGATATACTGCACCAGTGAGAAAACAAAATCCCATAATCATATTAAACTGGCTGACACAAAATTCAGAGTATACACGTCGCTGGGTATAAATTGACAGACCTTCAGTCTGAGTTCTCCAGCATCACAGCCTTCTGGCAGGATCAGGGTAATAAAACAGCTGTTTTGCTGTCACAAAGCAAAGCACAGTTAATAAAAGGGAAGGAGAGGGAAGGGAAGGAGAGGGAAGGGAAGGAGAAGGGGAAAGGAAGGAAAGGGGAAAGGAAGGAAAGGGGAAGGGAAGGAAAGGGGAAAGGAATGGAACAGGAATGGGCAAAGCTCAAGGGGAAAGGAATGGAAGGAGAAAGGAAGGGAAGGGAAGGGGAAGGGGAAGGGAAAGGAGGGGAAGGGGAACGGGCAAAGCTCAAATCCTCCTGCTTTGCACACATCCCAGCCCTTTGGCAGAAAAGGAGTGTTGTCTCCTGACAATAACAGAACAGAGCTCACAGCAATAAGCCAAATCATTTTGACTCCACTGAGTAGATGGCCATAGTGAAACACAGGGAAATGAGTTACATTTCATGCTACCAGATTAATCCATAGGTTCTTATTTTAGGATTTTCTTCTTCTTTCTGTATGCACTGAATCCAAACTTTTAATATAAGATTATCCTTAATTTTATTTTTCAGTAATACATTATATTATTGTGGCTCTCTTTAATCTGCTGTTGCACCAGGATTTCATGCTTCAGTTTTATTGCTTGAGACATCTAGTAGTGAGTAAAATTTCAGTCTTTTGCAAAGGCATTATGGGAAATACTGCATTTTCAAGCAATTCACATTCAATAATTTAACAGTCACTGGGGCTTCATGGGAACTTTCACATAATGGCATAGCTTGTTTCAGAGCATGGTGATGTGCTTGAGCTATTCTCCTTGCCACAGCATCGCCTCAATGATAAGGCTACACAGAATGCCAAAAAGCACAGGTAGTCTGGCTTTGCTTCTACTCTTCATTATTCCATTAAGTGAAATAACATACTGCTAAATAAGTGCATGGCTTTCAAGTTCAAGAAATGTTAACCTTGCTCTCCGTATATAAAATCTTTGGTTAAAGTACCTCATCATAATTCAGCGCAATTGTCATTTGTAGAGCACACTACAATAATACGTGTATGTTAAGCAAATGTAGAGTATGGTGTGTGTAGTCACTGTTTTAGCATAGTCCTGTTTATATCTGGGCCTGTAATTTTGCAGAGAGAGTGTATTATGGAAATAGGATTTGTTTCCAGTCTAGCCAATGGAAAAGCATGTGAAAGCGGTGTAATATTTATTGTGCATATCCTCAAAATTAGTGCAGTTCCCTCCATACAATCAATTAGTTCTCTCTGTAGAGTGGCTTTTTAATGAAAGCCTCTACATGAGTACAAATGATTATTAATATGGTATCATACAATCATTATTAATAAAGTAAAAAAAACTTTTATCTGCTGATATCCTATACTCCTCTCTTCTTTAGAATGGCCTCAGTGATAATCATTACTAAATTGAACCTCAGAGTAATTATTCCCAACAATACTGCCAGCAGATATTGCCATCTGCAAATTACTTTTCCCCATTATGTGACAGTGATGTTCTCATTCTCGATCAACACTGTCATTCAGATTTGCATAACGTGAGGACTTTTTCTGTCCATTTAGCCACTCTTCAAAGTAGGATTTCCTTCCAACACCAAGTGCTTTTGGCTCAGGTTAATAGTAGGATTTAAGGTGTAATGTTACCATTCCTTTGCCTATTTTCAAACTTTCCCTGGCCCAGATTTTAATGCAGACATCTTGCTTACACTTGGAAAACATGTCTGCTGTGACACATCAACACGTTCTGCCATCACACCACGAATCAGGTGAAGGCAGCGATCTCCAGTAGTCCGTCCTCCTCAGTGACTGCCTACGGTACCTGTGCTGGAGGAGCTGAGAATGAGCTATTTGACCACTATATGCTGCCTGAGCATCAGTTCTTGTTCCTGGTGACTGAAGGTGTCAGAGCAAGAAGGGCAACATGGTGAACGAAGCAATAATTACTGTTGTGAGGGCTGGGAATGGCTTTTCCTTGCAGCCAAAGTCACTGATGCCTCTCTTGAGAGATGCTACTGGGGCTATTGAGAGACGTAGCATGATGCTACAGTGGGTCTTAAAATGTAAAATAAATTGGTTTTGCAGCTAGACAACAACCATTAGCCTACTGATGCTTGAATTCAGCTAACTAACAGTTTTACATGGGTAAATGAAACTTTTTTTTGAGCCTTTCTAGCCAAGCTCTAAGCTGTTCCTGCCTCTTCAGAGCAGGTGCTAGGCGTAAAGTCAGAGACTGACAAATTCCAGACAAATCACTGGATGAATTTAGGAGGCACATTAGAAAAGGGAAGAGTGGGGAAAAAATTAAGAAGCTGGGGTTGTCATAATCTTTCTGGTGATACAGATGCTTGTATAAAGGTTTATGACTACCTGCTGACACAAGTAATTCTTGTTCTCAAGCAAACCTTCTATAGTCTACTATTATTTTCTGAGTAATCTGGTAAGGGACATCTGCAGTTTCTGGAAAACTGAGGCCATTTGCCATGAAATTGGCAAACTAGAGTAAATTTTGAAAAATAGTCCAGAGGGGGAAAACCAAGGAAGGGTAAAGCCTTAGAACAACTGTCATTTTTTAAAGAATCCAGTTTAACTTTTCATTTTAAAAGTGACCCTCTCTTATTTTTACAATGAAGTTTAAAATGTACGATCTTGAAGCTACGTTAGATAACTCCATATCTGACTCACATAATTTTTTTTTCACTTATTCAGAGCCTGAACTGAAAAGTCCATTATTCAATCAGCTCCAAAGGGTGTGAGTTTCAGAAGCCAGAACAGGGAACTAAGGTGGGAGAGCAGGGCAGAGTGGAGGGAGTGATAAGCTCAGCACTAGCTGTTGGTTGACATTACAAAGATTGTTTTTGTCAAGGGAAGAGGTGGAAATAACCTCTCTCCTTTTCTATTTTTTGTTCTTTAAAGAAAGCTGAAGTTCACAATGGCATTCCCAAATGCTTAAAAGCTATATACATCAGCACCCTCCTCTCCCTCCAAATTACTGTAAAAATTATGAGGCTGTTTTCTAACAATATGCTTTTTCCCCTACAACAAAAGAACTCTTTCTACAGTTGGGGAAATGCCTGGAACCCAAACCAGATGCCTTAAGAAAACATCTCCCCCCTCTGTACACATTTTGAGTTTTCTAAAGTCAGAGGTGCTTTACACTGGAAATCTTCAAACACCAAGGAAGCCCAGAGTCTTTGTGGATTGCCAGCTGTGACAAAGCTGTGGTATTTCTGCAAAGCTGACAAGGTGCAATGCACCATCCATAGTTAAACAGAAAGATCTTATTTTGGTTTATGTTGACTGAAGCCCTCGGCAGTCTAATGACTACTGGGATAGTGTGGAATTAGAGATTCTTAGTGAAAGTCTTCAAAAAGAGTATATATTGTTAGACAGAGATGTACAAACATCTAAGAATATATCTAAGAATGTGGCAACCAGTTATACATCAGCATTAATTGTACTGAATCCAAAATGTCGTGTAATACTGCCTAATATTTCAGCCCTACATGAGGCACACCTGCGTCTTTACAAAGGACTGACCAGAATCAGCTTGACAGCTATCTGGTAACTGCCTGGATTGAATATAAGCAGGGAAAGAGTCCAGAAGTTTGCCCACTGCTCCATCTAGTGCTTGTGTTCAGTATCCTATAGGATCGCAAAGCACCTTTTTCTTCTGAACACTGATACCCTGGGAGAGGTATGGATATGCCAAGGAGCAGCTTAATTGCTGGAGAGCACTTGTAGTCCACTGACTTCCTAGCTCATAAGGGCTTTCCGTAAGAAAGTCTTCTCTTTTACTGGCCTTTCTTTTTTTTTTTGCCTTTCAACCCACTGCAGTGAACAAGTGTTCCCAAAGAATGGCTGAATGGCTTTTGCAAAGGGGTGATCTTCCAGGAACTCCTACAGGAAAAGGAATACATAAAGCATGAGACTTATTGATTGCCAGAGCCATTGTGATAACAACAGTGCTTGTGTCAAGCAGACTGGGTCCAGTTTAATGAATTTTGTATTTAATATGACTGTTTATTAACTAAAATACCTCATTTCTACCAGGTAAGTATCAAATCATGGGACAGTTAAGTATTTTGGCAGTGTACTCAAAGGCACATAATATAGAGGATAGAAGCTGTAATATTACACTGGTCAGAAAGGTGAGGAAAACATCATTTCAGACAGGCTGTGTCCACTCTAGTAATTTAAAGAGTGTCAAGGAAGGTTTCTGAATATACACGAAATTCTCATAAGTTCAATTGTGAGAACATTCTCTGGCAGTTGTTACATTGGCCAGCTAGCATTTTCCCAGGCCGCTGCCAGGCACAATTCAGAAGATACTCTGGATCAAGGACCATTTAATAGGATGGGTGTTGATGTTCCATACATCAGGCATGTTTAATTTCCCAGTGTAGAGGAAGTCACAGTGTAACACTGTTATGGAGAATTTTGATCCCTTGTAGTCCTAGCCTGAGAGCTTCGGCTCTGTAACTCCAACTGCGATAGCTTGTGTTTCTAGCTCTAGGCATCCAGGGAGTGTAACAGGAAAAGGCAATGGATCTCACAGCCAGGTGAGAGTACAACTTCAGAAGAAAGTTTTTAGTGTCTAGCAGGACTTTCTACAGTTTTCAATTCTGCAGCTGGATCTTACTAATTTGATTTTTAGGTGTGACTCTAGTCTAAGCAGCTCTCAGAGATGCCATTGCCAATAATCATCAACTTCCATATCACTAGCTGGCTTTAGTATCTTCCAGAATATAAATAGGCTCAGAATAATGGAAGCAGTCATATCAGTCTACCCAGTCACTATACACACTATATACTCTCATGTGGAGGAGAGAAAATTTTTCTGCTGCTGTCTTTGTAAATCTTTTTCTGAATTTGTTTATGTTTACCTTATTTGTTTTCTTTCTCCCACTTTCCTGTCCTCCAAAGCAAAACACTTCTTATGCTAAAACTTCTGGAGGGGAAGAATGAATCTAGCACCTGCCAGGGATGTTAAAATATTAAAAATAAGAGATCGCCTGTTAAACACAAAACCCAAAAGGAACAAGCAAAAACAGAATATCAACGGAGTGGGAAAGTGCTGGTAGACGGCAAGTTTATTCTGCTATTTATATTTCAGTCAGGTCTTTATTTCAGAACAAATAACTCCACAGAATAAAATCCCAGGCAGAAGGGTTAATGGGGTAGCTGTGAGTGAGGGCACGCAGGGGTCACACACTGGGTAGGACATTCTAACTCTGCTGTCCTCACCCTCCCTGAGATAGCGTCTGTCAGGTGGAAACACGTCTCCAGAGCTGGCTGCTTCATGGTAAGGAAAGGCTGTGACCAGAGCTTATGTATGATATCTTGGTATCTTGGCAGGAGAGCTCCGTTAACATCCCTGACAAGATCTCTTTATCTTGTGCTTTCCTAATCTGCAAGACGACAGGAAAAGAGAGGGAATTGACTGTGCTAAATTGAGTCCCTGCTGTGTGTGACTGGTACTGGTTTTACTTTGTAAAAGCTGGCTCTTTGTTTTATCAAATGCTTTATGGTTTGTTTGTTTGTTTGTTTGTTTGTTTGTTTTCAAAAGGAGGAGGAAAGTATTTTTGTTATTTCAATTCTGGGAGGAGTTGCACAGCAGGGACTTTTTTATCCTAAAGCACCCCGATATCCAGCCCTCCCTCCTCATTAATCTTTCCCTCTCTCTGTGTCCTCTGTTCCCAAAATTTCCCTTGCACCTTAAGACCTGGGAGTCTGCTGCCAATTGGGATTTCTTCAGTAGTTGCTTATACAATCACTGAAGTCTCTTTTCAGTACTCACTGAGCCTGTGAAGAGAAATTATCGTTTCTGTAGATATGCTGCCTGAAATAAGAACTTATTGGCTTCTCAAAGGAAACCAGCACTTCTGGCAGCAGTTGAAAAGCAGCCAAGTTGTTCTGAAATGTAAAATTAATGTAGAAAAACAAAGGGAGGTTGAAGGCCCCTGATTCCATTTTTTCATTTAAGATCCCTGTGTCCCCTTAGTACTACACCCAGTAATTAAAGGTAATGTTCTGTATATAGAGGAGGTCAGATGACATTATTTACTGGCCCTTCCTGGCATTAAGCTTCCTGAATTCATGCCAAAGCATCACATTGCGTAGCACAATTGCACCCCCACCATTTAGTAATTTGGCTTGGTCTGAGGTACATTGATAGAAACAGGCAGCTAAAGCAAAGCTTAAATAAAACTCTAAGGACTGAATTTAGTTTCATCATTCTAGATGATATTAAAAGTGTGCAGAGAGCAAGTTAGGAGACAACACAGCTTCACAAGAGAGAGCTCCTGCAGCATGCTGGCTCAGCGCTCCAGGCTGTTTATAAAACAGACTTATGCAAGATATAACCATTTGGATGTCGAGTTCAAACACCGTGAAATCAGAGAGATCTCAGTTCCTGCCAGATATTCCTGTCTATTGAATATTAGGGCTTATTTGAAAATGCTCCTCTTGATCTATGTGTGTATTTCATTTCTCTCCGGAGATGCAGGGCATAGTGGTCAACTGTGTCTTGCTTTTTATGAGAAAGATGTCCCAGATGTTCACACATTGCCTTGAAATGGAAGAATTTTGGTGGTCTAGCAGCAAGGACTGGTATTTTAAATGGAACATTCTTCTTTGGTGTATAGAAAACTGCAGTGCAGCAAGGACAGGATAACGACTAGTGACTCCCCTGCCTACTGGAGAGAAGGTGAACTGGGTCAGAAAGAACAATGTCAGAGGAACAGATCAACAAGATGGGGAAGGCAAGAGAAAGATACAAAATCAGATCTGAAGGGAGAAGAAAGACAGGCTCATGAAGGGAGCAGCTCTGACCATGTCACACAGGGAGCTCCCGCAGCACTTATACCTGCCTAAGAATGAGCTCAACAGACAAACATGGGTGTTAGCCTCAGGCAAAGGGACCTGACCCTGCACCCTCGCAGCAACACGAGATCCAAGCTACTGCTTCTCCTTCAGATAGATGCAAACCCCTGTCAGAACGAAACCTGGCCCATTGATTATTTTGGATATTTCTTTCCCTCCCTTTGAACTCCTCATCTCACCATCACAGCATTGTCCTTCAATAGAGGTGTTTTGTGCAGGAAAAAGCTGTCAGGGAGATGGCTGGTACTGCTTCACGTGGTACACTTATCTTTGTAGTAAGACAAAAAGCAAACTGAGAATATATGCATAATTCTCTTGAATTTGTCTTTCTGTATTCTTGGAACTCTATTTTTCCCCCCTTGTTTTCTTCCTAGTGATAGCGTGAATGAATAGTTATTCACATAGTGAATAGTTGTTCTTTTATCATAGAATCATAGAATGGTTTGGGTTGGAAGGGATCTTAAAGACCATCTTGTTCCAGCTCCCCTGCCATGGGCAGGGACACCTTCCACCAGAACAGGTCACTCAAATCCCCATCCAGCCAGGCCTTGAGCACTTCCAGGGATGGGGCACCCACAACTTCCCTGCAACCTGTTCCAGTGCCTCACCACCCTCACAGTAAATAATTTCTTCCTTCTATCTAATCTAAACCTACCCTCTTCCAGTTTAAAGCCGCTACCCCTTGTCCTATCACTACCTGCCCTTGTCAAAGTCTCTCCCCAGCCTTCCTGTAGGCGACTTTAGCCTACTGGCAGGCCCTATAAGCTCTCCCCGGAGCCTTCTCTTCTCCAGGCTGAACAAGGAGCCTGCGGGCGGCTTTTCTGAGTCTCCTTTTCCCTTCTTTACCCTCAGCTTTGTGCCGCCGCCGCTCGGGAGAGGCGGGGAGCGGGGCGGGAAGGACCAGGAGGCCGAGGGAGAGTTTGGCGGGGCAGGGTGACACCTGCTGGGGGCGGAGGCGGCGCCGGGCCGGGCCGGGGCCGCCATTTCCGAGGCCGCTGCCTCTGCGGCCGGGGGTGCCCGGCGGATCGGGCCGTCTGCCGGGAGTTACACCCGGCTGGCGAGAGCCCTAGCCAGCCTGCGAGGCCGGGAGTAGCGTGGGGCTGCCTGAGGGAAGATGGAGGAGCTGTGCCTGGGAACAGACGGATGAATTACACTCGGGAGGGATGGGAAGATAGCAGGGGCCCTGCTGAGCCCGGCAGACTGGACGTAATGGCCCTGCCACTGGTGAGCTAGCTCTGTGCTTCCTCAGGCAGCGTGCAGGCCTGGCATGTTTTGTGCTGGAACGCCAGCAGAACGCCAGAGAAAATCCCCATGAGAGGGAGAGTAAGGAGCAGCAGGTGAGCTGCACAAAGCCATGCGCTCAGAGGAGTTGGACTTGGTGTTGCAGCATTGTACTCTGACGATTTCTTCATTGTGTGAGCAGGAGGCTCCAAAATGCCTCATACCCTCTCACAAAGGCATCTGAGGGTTTAGAGGAGAGACTGAGAAGCTGTTGCTGAATGGCATGGGTAGGAATCCTCTAGCCTGCACGTCACCTGAGCACCCATCATCTTGATGCGTGCCATGCTCAAACATCTGTAGCTCTGACTCTGTTCACCCAGTCCAAGTTCAGTTCCAGAAAGTGGCAGTCCTCTGAGGAAGCAAAAGGAAGCAAGTTTAAGATGAGAGGAAATGGCCTGAAGTTGCAGCAGTGAAGGTTAAATTGGATATTAGGAAAAATTTCTTTACTGAAAGAGTGGTCAGGCACTGGAACAGGCTGCCCAAATAAGTGGTGGAGTCATCATCCCTGGAGGTGTTCAGAAAATATGTAGACATGGCACTTCAGGACATGGTTTAGTGGACATGGTGTTGTTAGGTTGATGGTTGGACTTGTTGATCTTGGAGGTCTTTTCCAACCTTAAAGATTCCATGATTTTATGAAATTCAGGCAAACCACTCCTATAGAAATAGGTCTGTGATGGTTTTAAGTGACTGAGGAGAGCGAGCCCTGGCTGGTCCGGCCTACTGAGATGCCTCTGCCTCTGTTTCTGTCTCTGCCCCTAGCATGGGAGAAAAGGTGTGTGTGCTAGAGTCAGCTTTGCCCAGGCTTGTGTGTCTCTTTCCCTCCATTCCTGGCTAGCAGAGAGAGATCAGTGCTGAGAGGGAGACCAATGCTCTCCTGCACAGTTGCTATGGTGCTGTGGGCTCCTACTGCCTACCTATTGCCTTTTCCAGATCTGTCAAAGGACAGACTTCAGTGCAAATGTGGCTGTGACACAAGTCAGTGGTGCTTGGTCATAGGTACTGCTGAACTGTGTACCAAGGTCTTTCGTGAGGGACCTACCAGTCAAACAGGAGAACATTAAATACACAAAGGCGTTTTAAAAGCAGAGACCTGGGGCCTGCTTGCTGCCCTGCTTGTTTTGTGCAAGCAGTTAGCCATAGCTAGGAGCCCTGGAGTTGTCAGCTATATCTCAGTGTAATTTTATCCTCAGAATATTCACAACATCCTGTTCTTTGAACTCAGTCGAAACAGCAGGCTGTTCCTTTGCTCAGAAATGTAGCTTTGTTCTTCCCACTTAGCTGTTCTCTTATGCATCAAGAGAAAAGTCCAACATTCACTGAAGGTAATGGGAAGACAGGGATGGTTTTCAATGGGAGTTAGATCAGTGCTCAGATAAACACACAACTCCGTAAGGCAGGCTTTAACTGCTTCTCTTATTAGTAATGCAAATGTTAGTTTACTCGACAGAGAGATTTGATCTTTATTTTAAAATTATTTCCAAGTTCAGAAAATATTTAAACTGTGTGCCCAACAAAGAGTTTGTATCTTCTGTTGCAGGAAAAGGCTCAGAAGTTTACTGTGCCAAAAAGTATGAATTTGTGGGTTTCAGCAGATCCTTCTAACACAGGCAATAATTAAAGTTGTTGTGAACACTGTATAAGGAAAAATCCATGCAATTTTTTCTGAGATTGCCATCCACTGCTCATACACAGTGCTCAGCCTCTTCCAATAAGTGTCCTAGAAAGGCTCAGAATGTTACTCCCTGCCCTGGTTTCGGGTGGTCTAACAGGGTCAGCCAGGCAACACAACAACCCCTTGACAAAGCACATCCCAGGCTACCTACCTTTCATACACACCCTGGCACGTGAGGTGGACGTGGACAAGTTACCTGCTCTGGGCTTAAACTCTTGGATGTGCTCAGGAGGAATAATTGAGTGTTTCACGTTTGAAACAGTTCTGTGCCCTCCTCAAGTAAAGCTTGACAAGCGACAGCGTCACCTGTTGAACTACACTGTGCCACAGCTTCGACTTGAATCTTTGATTCGAGGAAGTTTTTCTAAGGAGACTGCTATTAGTAATGACACTTGCAAAGGCCCTCTTGTTTCTTGTTGCTTTTTCAGGGTATCTTTGCTGCATAGTTGATTTGAGAGACTAGCAATCACGTCTCACACACAGATGAGCTGGGCAGAAGCACAAGTGGTTCTTTTACAAAAAGGCACCTTTCCTGATGCTGTGCTTCTCCCTCTGTAGCACAAGGGCTTGCTGGGCTTTCTGCTGCAGAGAGCTAAGACCCAGAGAAATGCTACTGGGTGCAGACAGACCGTTGTTTGTCCTTCTGAAACTATGGGAAGGCATTGGGAGACTGTTAACACGTAACTTCACTGCAAGGGGAGGCAAATAACTCCAACCTGCTGGAACAGTCTGTATGGCTGTATGTACGCACACACACTCCAGTTTTTATTGCAAGCCTGCCCAGGTAGCCTTAGCTTAAAGTACATAAGAGACAGAATTCAGTTAACAGCCTAGGTTAACTGTGTGGTGAGAACGTACCCTCAAATCTCTTAATTCTCCTATTCATCAGGTTGTTTGATAATTTTGAACCAGCTGAGTAAAGTTTTCTATTTCCTAAGGTGGTTTTTTTGTCTTTTTTCCCTGTTTTTTCTACTGTTCTTTTCTGGCAACAGAGAGTGATTTTCAGGTTTTCTTCTCTATTGCTCATGACATTTTTTTCACAAAACCTGCCAACTTGGCCAGGCCTGGAGCTGGGCTGGAAGAATAGGCTCTTTCTGAGCTCCTTACTCAGCTCCTCAGGTGGGATCCCAGCTGCTCAGGAAACGAGATGAGCTCTTGCTCCTCCCCTTAGTGATTTAGTACAAGTGTGGTAAGAGAAGAGAAAGCAAGAAAGCTTTTTTTCTTCCTGAGAGTGACGGGGAGAACTACTGTGAGACTGTAAAAATAGGGACTGTCTTTTTTTATCTGTTCTGCAGTGCCTGGCCTGTGATTTAAGAGAAGAGTGGTCTTGTACTGCAGCTGAATTCCCTTGACTTGGAAAGTAAGACTGTGTCATCTGTAGCTGGAGGTAAGAAAGTAAAAAGCCAGGGTAGGAGCAGTGGTGAGCATGTTGTGGGACTGATGAGGGAGGGAGGGAGGTGGGTAGAGCCAGTGACCCAAACAGAAGTGGGGATGGACGTATTTAGAGATGGACCAGAAGGGAGTGGCAGGGCTGATAGCAGGGAGAGTGTAAATGGCACAATTGCTTTACTTGTTGCTTTTGGAGGAGCTGGCTGTAATGAGTGTTGTGTGCACGCTGGATGTAGGGCATGGGGGATTCCAAAGTCAAAGACTGACCAAACACATCACTGTAATAGAAACAGTCATCTCTTTCCATGTGGACAACTCACCTGTGCTTTGTGTATCTCAGCCCATTAGTTGTTTTCTCCATTGTCATTTCAGTACTTGTTCTGTTCTTCCTTCATATGCTCAATGCTTGTCAAATAGGTGTTCTTGGGGCCTTTTGTGACCTTACTGTCTGAAGCTCTTGCCTCTTTGCCAGTTGCTCTGTGCAATAAATTAAAAGTAGGGTCCCACCATCTTCTACTACCCCAAATCCCTGCTGATCACAACTTTTTCCCTGCGCGCTCCTGCTTTTGTGTGTTCCTGTATGATTACAATGCCTTTCCAACCTCCTGATCCCTAAGGAAAGGGGATCTTTTCATGAAACCATCCAAGAAGTGAGCGAAACTTAGTAATATAATAATAAAGTAAATTTGATTGAATAATGGTAATCTGTATGTGCTTGAACTGAGTGATTGGTTAGTTACTAATTTGCCTCTTCCTAGCTTTTCTCATTTGTTTTGTTACTTTCGAGTAGTGCGTAACAATTAAGATTAGGTACCATTTTCCCAGGTGAGACAGGTAGCAGCAAGACTCAGCTGTGCCCCATGATAGATCATTTACTTGTGCCCCAAAAAAAGAGCTGCAGGGAGCAGATAAGTTAACATTTACAAGACAGCTTAGATCCAGATTGTTTCACTGATGCAGTTTTAAGTTATCGGACTTGATGACAGAGTCCTCAGTGTAATTGCTTGTGGCTTCCACTGCAGTTACTTCCTTCAGCAGTATCCCTGGCTCCTCATCTAAAGGTAAGGGCTGAATGGTGTCTGTACCTGCTGACTTTCAAAACTTGGGCAGTCCTTTTCAGTCTTTCTCTGTAGTTTGGTGGGCATTTTCTGGAGAAAATGTGACATGTTGTGGCATTTTGTTCAGTTTCTCTTCCCTAACCTAGAACAAACCAACAAAATCAGTAGTGCTTTGTAAAGAGGAAGTAGGTATGTGTCAAACACATGCAGTAGTTCTGTCTGTTTTTCTACTGAAATGTAGATCAGAATGTTACTTCAGTTAGCACTGAATTTAGTCAGTTTATTCTGGTGTCTGTGGAAGATGCATCTTTTGCTATGGGAGAGGGTGGGGGGGAAGATTGCTCCAGAAATTTCCTCTCTTATGCATATTTTTAGAGTAATCTTCCAGGCTTTCGGCAAAAATAAACGTGGACTTCGAACATCTATGAGATGGATACAGGACCCATTGCACTGCCACTAATCAAGTTTTGGTAGTAGGTTGTACATAAACTTGCCCACATTAGTTCAATTTATAAAAAAAGTAGAGGATTTTAGGTGATAAAGCAAACACTGGAAAAACATACAGCAGAATTAGATGACCTGTTTTTTCACTTCAACAGAAGTCTTCATGTCTTTCACCCATTTCCTTGTTTCCAAACTGAATCTTTTCCAGCCTAGATGGTGGTTTCTTCAGTGTCTTTTCCAGGGCATCTCTCTGGAAGGACATTAAAATCTTTTAGCATGGTATATTTTGATGTTGGGGTGACACTTTGCTACTTGCCTTCTGTTTGGTTTTTTTTTTTTTTTGGGGGGGGGTTGTGTTTGTTTGAGGGGTTTTGTGTTTTGGTTTTTGTTTTTGTTTTGTTTTGGGTTTTGTTTTTTTTTGGGGGGGTTTTTTTTTGGTTTTTTTTGGTTTTTTTAATGTATGGAGGTGATGGACTCTGATACCAATGAAAGCCTAGAAATAATTATGTGCTTAATAACCTCAGTGCTCGCTCATGAGTGAGTGTTGTCTGCATTGAGAATTCCCATTTTCTGCTGAGTGATGTGTCTGTGAAGCTCGCAATGTTACTGTACACCAAGCAGATGTGGGGATTTGGTAATGAGGCCCTAAGTATTTAGGGAAGTTACTTTATAACTGCTGAAGAGACTTAAGAATGGTTTTGTTAGAGCTTCATAATCATGATACTGCTAGCCTCTGCTGCATACAAATGAGCAGCCTGATCCTAGAACTCTTCTGCTGAGGGTAGACTTTACTCCTGGAAAGATGTAGTGATTATTTGATCAGCCAGGAGGCTGAATTCTACAATTTTCTCTAAGATAAGCAGTTTTAGCAGTGTTAAACCCACATCAAGGACCTAGGGTTGAAATAATCACTATCCTGTTACAGGTTTCCTGAGTTATCTGCTCCCCAGACTTTTATTGCCATAAATAACTCTCTAGAAGTCGGGCCTTGCTGCCAGAAGTGTTAAGTGCTGCAAATAGTATAGATGATGACTCATTTAGTGAGATTAAGGTGGAACATGAATCAGTAGGAAGAAAACTGTTATACAAAGGAGACATTTTGAATGCAGATGACACAAAAAATCTGAACAAAGCAATGCTCAATCATCATAAAAATGAAATGAGACTTTTTCAAAAGAAAAAAAGAAGCTCTTCTATCTAATGACAAAGGCCGTTCTAGCAAAAGCCTAAAGTGGGAAAGTATTGCATACTGAGCATGTCATTCCTTACTCAAGATAAACTGTGGACTGCATAGGAAGAGATGAATGGAAAATTCTTCCCAATATGTCCAAACTAAACAGAGTATTCAGCAAGGAGGTTGCTTTCCAGATTGTTCTGTATCTATATAAGCTGAGAAAAGAACTTTGAGCTAAGCAATTTTGGGAGATCAAGAGTCCTCATAGCTTCAACGAACCCATACTGAAATCTAACAGCAATGGAAATGCTAAAATAATCACCTGTGCGTATCCCTTGTAAATGATAACTCATAATAAAAGAATAAATACCCATAGACCGTCCCATTTGAAACTACAATTTTTGGTCCTTTTGCTTACCCTCTAGCTCACACACATAACAGCGCCTTTAAAGGCAGACTTGGAAACAAGGTACCTGATAGATGATGTCCTGCAGCTGCTGGTGCACTAATGAACTAAAATGTCCAGTGCTGCCTGTATTTCAACTCCTGCCGCTTCTTCAGAGTAGGGGTGTTTACTAAGAGCTTAATGTAGCTCTTCAGGGGTGAGGATTAAACATTTTCATGTTTGACGTCAGCTATGATTCTTTGGACATTAGGAAAAGGCTCTTCACTGAGAGGGGTGGTCGGTCACTGGAACAGGCTCCCTGGGGAAGTGGCCATGGCACCAAGCCTCTCGGAGTTCAAGGAGCATCTGAGCAACGCTCTTAGTCATATGATTTAGTTTGAGGTAATCCTGTGAGGACAGGGAGTTGAGCTTGATGATCCTTATGGGTCTCTTCCAACTTGAGATATTCTGTGATTCTGTTTTTGAAGCACAGGAGGGGAAAAGCAGCTTTTTTTTTTTTGTCTTTTTTTCTCCCCTCTCCCTAAATGCTGCAATCTAATCATGCAAAGAAGCCTAGATACCTGTATCTTAGGTGGAAGCTCCATCTTTGCTGGCATTTTTAGTAAGAGCCACTGTTAAAATTGTAGAGTCTGGTTTATCTTGTGGTGGATATGGCTCTTCCTTGGCTTTGTTACGTTAGACCCATAAAATGTTGCTCTCCAAAGTACTGCTCCTTTAGAGCAGTAACACTTAGAAACAGGTATGACAAAGCATCTTAACCCATACTGCTCGGATGGTTTTGCCTCAGTGAGGGATGGTCAAAAGACCGAAGGCTTCTAGTGTAGCTGTTTCACAGCGTTGGCAATGGCAGGAAATCCGGAGAAGACAGGTAATGTTGCTGAGGCTTCAGGGATGCAGATACTTATACAGAGCAGAACTATGCACAGGAAGGGAAGGCTCTTGCAGGGATATTTCTATCTCCAATATTATTGCAAAAAGAATCTCAAACCTGGTTGCGCTCGTCTTTCATAGTGCTGTGAGGTCTGTGAGCTCATTTCTTCCTTTAAGCTTAGTGCTGGACTGAAATTCAGCATAAAGCTATTCATGCTTATTCCTGGTCAATTCCAAAATTTCAGATGTTAATTTACCCATGTGTTAATGCTCAAAATCCAGAGCTGCATGTTGTAATTTGGAATATGTCTGGGTAATAAAACTTTTCTACTGTGTCTGCGTTCATTGCATTTAGCCCTTCTATTCATAGCTAATCTACTGGATTTGAGCGCTAATGGAATAAATTATTCTTCCAAGAGGTAGCACGGGCCAAATTTTCTATTGCTACTAAGGGAGAGCTAATAGTTAACAGCTAGTGACAGATTTATGTTTACACTTGTAGGTTACCCAGCAGTGGGCCCGGCTCAAATGTAAAATATCACTTGGAAAAGTTGGCTTTGTTAGTGAAAAGTATGAGGCTGATTTTTAAAAGCTGTACTGATTTTAAGACAAAAAAAAGCTTTAGCGCCTTCCTCTTGTTGGGAGGATAGAAATTATCTAAGGAGAAATAGCACAGACTGTGTTTCTGTCAATAAAAGAGCATGTGTAATTTAATACTAGACAGCTTTTTAATGCAGGAGGGAGAAAAAGAACAGACACTTGCCTATCTTCTTGCAGTTTTCCCCTTCATAACCCTGCCTGCAGTATGTTACCTAAATTTAGCCACAGAGGGGATAATCCTCTCAAATACTCAAAAATCTATGTGAGGGGAAGTAAGTAAAGGCTATGGAGAAGCTGTACTTAGACACCCTCTAGACCCATATTCCAAAGAGCTGGCAATAGGAAATGTGTGAGGCAGCACCAGTGGCCAGGGCTGTAAGGTGGCACTTGCTTGTTTAGTCCTTCTTATCAAGGTTTCTGTTTGATCTTCAAAGATGTAAGTGGCTGAGGTTAGAGATGTGTGAATGGCTTGCCTCAGATGACAAAACCACTCAGAATCATCCTTGGTTTGAGCTTGAATTGTTCCTGTGCTCAAGCAGTGGTGCGATCATGCTTTGGACAACACATATCCATAAATGCATTAAACTTCTTGCAGACTCCCTGCAGCCCTTCTCCCTCCTGATGTCTACACTCAAAACCCTATCTGGAAGCAGCATCTGATCCCTCACGTGATGCTTGACAACAAAAGAATACATTTGAGTTCAGAAGCCAAGAAACCTCAGGTTATCATTCAGAATGAAAAGAAAATGGACACTAGCTTCTTAGTAAAATATAAGTTCTATAATTTTTTTTTTAAAATCCATTTTGTAATGGTTTCTTAGTCTGAGATCCAATGTGATCACACTGAGAAATGTGAACATCTAGGATTTCTGAGGTCTTAATTTAATTATAAGCCCTAGCAACAGTATTTCTTCTAGTTTTGTGAACTTGAGAAACAAGTTTATGGCATGTAACTCTCATTGAGTTTTTTGAAGAGCAAGTTCTTAGTACTGTCGCTGTCTCCTTTGTCTCTACTTGAAACAAGCCCAGAAGCTGTAAACAACTGAAAACTGCTGCCAGCTTCTGTTTATTAACATCCCCATAATACAGTTCTCTGTTGGTTAACAACTTGCTTCTAAAGTCTTAGAGGAGATATGCTTGGATGCTCTGTGTGTGCAGAAACTGAATCTCAGGGTGCTTACAGCAGGGTCAGAGCTGTAGCAGGGGTCCCATCTCGTATGATGACACTTACCTTGTTTTTATATGCTTCTCCAGTCCTGTCAGTGGTACTTTGGCTCTTGATTATTCCCTGCATTCTCAGCTCCTCAAGAATGTCTGATGATTTTTGCCTCTCTTTTTCTTGTAAGGGCCATGATTTACTAATGAACTCGCTTGTGAGCAGTCCATCTTCAAAAGATGAAAACATTACAACTTAATACTTATAGAGCACTTGGCATTCAAACAAAAATTCATGATCTATTTCCAGTGCCAGAGTTTTTATTTGAGAGGTTGCCTACTGAGAATGTCCAGCGGAGAAGGCCTGCTTGAGGCTCTCTTTGCTGCTTAAACTTTTCAGTAAGCTTTTTAGTGGCTTGAAAAACAGTGCAGGCACCTAGTTCAATTTTTCACTGTAGTCACTTACACCCAGAGGGGTGAATTCAGCTAAGCATCTGCTGAAGGCCTGTGAAGCCAATTTTTGAGCATGTTCCCAAAAAGGGTCTATAGGGAGCTCTTTACAATTCACGTTCGCAAGGGTTCTATGATCTGGTCAGAGAAAGCCAGGCTGGGATAGAATATTACAAGCCTACTAATGGGCTGTCTTGTGAAGATCAGTATGGTGTTCTGTTAAATGAACCCAAGCGTTCATATGCTTTTGTGGTCTATGACTTTTGTGTAACAGCACTGCTATATTTGAGTCTGACCATGAGTGTTCCAACACTTAATTATATATTTATGAACAGCAATTAAGAATAAAAACCACATTATTTGATAACCCTTCTAAGTGGCTGTTTAGTTTTCACACATGGATAAACAATGAACAACTTTATTGCCAAGACCCATCAGGTTTTTCAACCCCCAGCTGACAGTTCTACCATCTGCCCAACCTCTATTGGCAGAAGTTGGAGCTTTTGTACGAAGAATGCTTGGACCAAATCAAAATTGCAGTTATTTGACATCTGCCAGTCTTTATAAGCAGAGTGAGTATGACAACGTTAGCTTATTTCTTTTAGTTGTAAAACAAATACACTGATAACCTTGTAGAAGTTGATTTCATACATCTTCTAAAAAAAGTGAACCAGTCACCCAAAAAGCACCGAGGTTCAGCTGTCAGTCAGAACATGTAAATACCAGAAGCCAGTATACAAGAAAACATATCTTGGCAAAAAGTAAAAGCATCATGAGTGGGCGGTGCTGACAAGTGATACAAACTTGTATTGGTTTTACTAATCCATTCAGGAGAAAAATGTTGGTGAAATATCTTAATATGATATTGGTTTTTGGTCTTGAAACAGAAGATTGAAGCATGATTTAAAAAAACTTTCTGTTTAGAAATTTCCTGTGAAGTTGTCTTTTAGCAAGTGGGAGAAAAAGGAGCTTGAAATTAAATTAAACACCATGTCAGAGCAAGCAAGTAATTTTGTTCAATCCGAGATGAAATCCTTTCATCACGTCCTTCTGTGGCATTGGGAGTTAAGTCCTCTTTAATGAATAGCAAACACCAGTAATTATTCCTTTTGTGTTTAAGTTGAAATATTTTATTACAACCCTTGTTTATTACAAAGAGTAAACAACCACTGTAGATTTTCCATTTAGTGTGTTTGTGAAATGTAAGCTGTTCATGGCACTTGAAAAATACAACAGTTAAACTATAAAGTTACGGGGTTTAAATGTGCCAGAGGTGGTGCTGCTTTGCCATTAGTAACTCTTACTACAATGGTATCCTAAGATTATAGAAAAGTTTCAGTTTAGATGCTCACTTGTACTTTTTTTTTTATTTTTTTATTTTTCTTAATCTTAGCAGACCTTTGCTTATTGTCATGATGACTTCCGGAATTTTTATAGTTTTCTCTGTATGATCACTGGCCCTACAACTTTTGGTTGCAAACCTAAGGAATAACATGGTATTTACTTAACTGTCTCTACCTGATGCTAGTCAGGGGCATTGTGTTGACCATTCTGTTGTAAAAACTGACTCATTGTAACAGCAGACTGACAGCCCTTGCGTGGGCAAACTGTCTTCCCAGTGTGCTGTAATTCCAGTTAGAGAGGGCTACCCCTGGGGACAAGGCTGTATTTGTTCTCTTGGTCTGTTCCAGGCATCTGCCAAGAAAAGTATCTACCCTGCTGCCTGTTCTGGTAGTGAGGGTTGAGTCATGCTGCAGAACATAATCATCAGCTTATAAAATACTTTCTGCTACTATTGCATGGTTTTAAACCAATGCTAAGAGCTCAGTCCTTGCAATGTCACAGCGTGAATGTTTCTAGGTATAGAAGTGGGCTGTAGCAATAAACTCTCAAGATTATTTCGTCCTAGGTCTCCATTTGTGGAGATGGTATGAACTTGAGTTACTGTTTACCTGTGCTTTGTGCATTGCTGCTCTTCTGAGAAGATGTAAATCTTTCTGGCAGTTCCTCAGGGAACTCACTGGTCACATCTTCATGTTTGGCTCCATCCTTTGAAGTCCCTGTTGGCCCAGCTGCCCCATCCTGTGAGAGGGCAGCCTCTGTTTCAGCAGTGCTGTCACTTCTAGTCTACAAGAAAATAAAGAAATAAATGAGAACCTCCTTGGGCTTCTAAACATTTAAGGTGGTATCTAGAATAGTCCCATAGAATTGGCAGATTCAGAGTGGAGTGGAACACAAAGGTAGTGTGCATACTTATCCATGTTCTATCACAGGTGGATGTTGATGATGAGGAAGGGTCTCCTGGAGCATTTTGTAAAGGAAGCAATGACCTTAAGCCTAAATGTGTCCATAATCCAGTTGACTGTATTGAAGTATTGTTTCAGTACTTTAAGTGCCTTCTGTACGTGGATCATTCGTTAGAAATGTAAAACTGAGTTTTAAGTTAGCAGTTGGTAAGGTGCTAACCTGTGTACCCTTCTAAACAATAGCTTTGAACCTCCAAAGAATGCAGGATTAGAGCCTAGATGTCATCTTGTATCTTCTTTCTCTGTTTGGGCTTCAGCCAGCTCAAGTCTGCGAACTTCACAAAGTGATTGTGCATGTGTGTCCTACAATATTTGCATATGTACAAGCCCCCTGCCTCATAATAACTTTTTGGGGCAAACCACACCTTGCTGCAGTGTTGTAATTCATCATTGGTGTGGGAGATGAGTGCCTCTAATTGTATCTTTAATGAGGCAAGCAGGACAGACTGTGAAAAGTGACTTCTCAGGTGCTGTAAAATCAGATCGTGCACGTGGCCAAATAGTGAGTCTGCTTCCCCCGTAGCATAAAGGTTGTATTAAGAGAAGGGCTATCACTCACTCAGCTTAAAGAGCTCCCTGACACAGTCAGAGCTACCATTAACATCAGCAAAACCATTTCTATGTATGTGCATGTCCCTGTACGCTCGCATGCTAGGACATCTCCTACTATACTTTATACAGAGTCTGTTGGGACGAAGTCACTACCTGGCTTTTGGCTTCCTGGTTGTTCTGTAGCTCCTCGGAAGGCAGCTGTGCGATAGCGACCCTGTTAGAAATACTGCAGCCCATGGTGAAGTTGTGACTATCTGCATCTCCTTGCTGCAAGTCCAGGAAGTAAAAATGCCTTAGTCTCTTCCTTGGGAACTTGGTTATTTATTGTCACCATGGAGTCTGACAGTTGCTGGGGCTTGTTGCTACAATAAATAACACCACAGAAGGCTTTCTTCTTATGTCCTGGCATACAGACGTCATTGTCTTTGTCCAAGCACCCTCCTCTGAAGCTGAGAGGGAATGTATTTCTTCTGCACTGCTGGGATGTTAGTCTGGGAGCGGCAAATCTGTACAGTTTATTCAGGGCATTGGTGAACCTCCTGTGGGAACTCAAGTGAAGACTCTTGAGTATCTCCAGCCTTTTTTCCTTTCTCAATCTCTCTTTTTTTTTTTTTTTTCTTTTCTTTTCTTTAAGATGAACAAGATACTGTCATGTAAAATCCAAACAGACTGAAATGTTTGTGTGTTTCTTAAGTACCCTTCAGCACCATTAGCAAATATCAGTCCTGAATCTGGAATTGCAAGCACCAAGGCGAGTTTTTAAATGGGAGGAAATGTAGTAAGGAGACAGGGACGGGTTATGACCAGGGAAAATGTTTTAAGCGTCCTTTGAGATCATTGTACAATTTCTTGATTACTGTTTGAGTCTGTTCACATTCTTAGAAGTAGATGTCTGTAGGGGATTTAAAAAAAAAAAGGCAGCCATGGTTTATACTTCCGAGGGGTTGTTATAAAAAATAGCAGAGAAATGTTAAGGCAGTGCTGTGAGTTGAAGATTGTGTCTTGGGTCACTTGTGCTGAGATCCTGAGCTCTTATAGTTAGAAGAAATAAATAATTTTTTTCAAAAATATTCTCATGAAACAGACTCTTTGTATGAAATAAAAAGATTCAAAACCCCCAAGTAATTATTAATACCTATGAGGAATTATTATTTTTTTTAAACTTCCTGGGGCCCTGGTAACAAATAGATGTTGGCTTGTGACCTTACCCTGATTTGTAGTGGAAGACTTTCTGTAAAACTTGTCAAATTTCTTTTCCACGTATGTGAAATAGAGATGTTTACAGGACCAATGTGTCTTTCAAGTAAAAGGCTGGTGGCTTCCAGAATGAAATTAATGCCAACACTGAGAGTGACTGCAGCTTAAGAGATTGCTCTGTATGGATGGCTGCATGCAGACCTGCAGTTCCTCTTGTCTCTAGTCCAAACCCTCAGCTGGTCTGGTTGGAAAGCTGAATAAATTCATTTGCATGGCAGTGAGCCCCAAGTGATCTTTCCCCACCTCCCTGTGCCTTATTTGACTGCACAAAGCACTATGCTGAGGTTACTGTACAGCTTCCAGCTTGTGGAGTCTTGACCTAGCTCAGAGTGCATGCGTATAACTGTACCTACCTGTGCTGGCATCTTAGAGCTGCATGGAACTCTCAAAGGTGCATCTACTCTCTCTTGAGAAACAAGAGCCTTGTAAGAAATTTTGTTCTTTTTTTCATCCCTAATCAAAAGAGACCTGATTCTTGTGTCCCCTTTCAATTCACACAGAATGCAAGTTGAATAACCTTTTGGTGTGTGAATTTTTTGTTGTTGTTGCTGCTGTTCCAATTTTTTATTCTCTTTAGCAGATGTTTGCAGGTTGTATGTGATAATGTTGAAATGTGATTGCTGCTTGATGTATGGCAGAACATGATGTACAGGCTGACCTTGTTTGCATTTCTGATTAAACGCTTGCTGTGATGGTGCAGTTCTAAAACTTGTTTATAAGTAAATAATAGGTGAAAAGTTAATCCTTGCAAAAAGGTGATTTTTATTTGTTCCCTCTAACGTAAATAAGGTGATAAAATGGAAACAGTGTCGGTTATCAAAGTAAGAAAATGGATTAAATGTAAAATAATAGGCTGCAGCGTAATCAAAAACCAGGTAAGCTTTATGACTTATGCTTTCTGAATTGATTATTGGCACATAAAAAGAAAGACAAATGATAGTTTGAAGAAATAAGAGTACACAGGATGTAACAAGTGGCATGAAATTGGCCTTTATCCATATTTATGAAAAGAACCTTCTCAGATCTCAACAGAATTTGTACACTTACAGCCTGATCTTTAAATCTGTCATGCACATGATTAAACTGACATGGTGATCAGTGTGTTTTTGAACAATTGGAGCTACAGGCTTTCAAGAGCAGACTGCTCTCACACTGATGCTGACTGATGATAGAAAATCCTCCTTTCATTTTAGCAGCTTTTCATCAATCCGTAAAATTAAAAAGGAGCAAGCTTTAGTACAGTAAAGGCACTAGGATGTGTGGTAGTGTTTGAAAAAATCAAGGATAATTCTTCATAAATACAGAATATTTCCCTTTAAGAAAACCTATGGAACAGAACTTATGTGAAGCACAACATTGAAACCAGACAGAAAGAGGCACTGTGAGAAGGCTAGTAATGGTGAGAAGGGGGAAAAAAGTGCAGGTCTCTATGCCTTATCTTGTGAGAATGAAGACAAAAGCCAGTCACAGGGATGTGCATGCTGGAGAAAAATCACTACAAAATGGGAGACAGCTGTTTCTATAATTGCTGGTGTTATGTGGAGGAAATTGAAATATATGTATATTTTAAAATGAGGAGAGTTGTTTTCAAAACTCCCAAATCCAAAGCTGTTTGGTAGCTTGCAGGATGATTAGGAAAACTGAATGGGAGGCAGGACATCTCGGTGTCTACAATCTTATCAGCTGTCTCTGATTTATGCTCTTAAATTAGTGAGCTACTGCCGAGAGGTGAGAAAAGGACCATCCGTGGAATGGCATTCCTGATACAGAGCAACACTTTGCTGGTCTCAATAAGTGAAAGATTCCCATGTAGTATCACCAGGCAGATAAAAAGCACGCTCTTAAGACTTGGAGGCTGGCTAAAGTTATTAACAAAACAAAGCTTGGCAAATTTCAAGGAGAGAGGCAAATTTCTGACATTTTTAGTCTGACAAGGCTCCTACTGATTTCAAACAATAGAAAGTGACAGGGTGGAATTTTCAGGAACTCTGAGCAGCAATATTTCCCTTTGAAAATAGGACTGAATAGTTGGGTGGCTACAGACGAAGTGCCCTGACTGTTAGTGAGCATAAATAGCCTTTTGGGGGAGAGTTTGAGGCCAAAAGGACTCTGAAAGACTGTGCCTGAAGACGGGGAAAAGGGTGCCCGTTTCCCCTATGCTCTGGTGACTCTCCCCTGGCGTGCTGCCACAGTCCCGAGGAAGAAGCTGTCTGCTAGAGAAATGGGTGATGAAGTGGAGGGGCAAAATTCACCCCAGGAGATGGGGGTTGAGTCTGGAGGCTGGTGGAGGCAGAAGACAAAAAACGAGCTGGGTTGTGGAGTGGGCAGAGGGAAGGGATAGAGAGAGAGCTGAGGAGGTGGGCTTGGCTACATAAGGCGACTGGAAACCAGAGATGTTGGACATGAACCAAAACTGAGAATTTTTGCAACTGAATTCAAAGCCTCTACGGATGATGTAAGAACTGCTGCACTTCAAAGACTGGCTGCTTAGCTAAATCCAAGTAGACTTTCACAGACAGGCATTATATGATGTTTCCTTCCTTGGGTTTTTCATCTATTTTCAATTTGAAATCTTACCTGGGTGGTAGTGGATGAATTTGTCAGGGCTTCCATCTCTGTCTTTTCCGCGTTAGGCTCTAGGTACCTCCCAGATAGGCTGAACAGCTTGCAGAGCTGGCCTTTAATGTGGAGCCTGAGTTTTGACATTTGACATATAGCTTAATATCTGTAAGACTGGGAAGGGGAAGATGGCTAGAAGGGGAGCCACCAACTGGGTGGCTGTAGTCAATGAAGAACTGGCTGTTGGCTGTGCTTTGCTAAACCAGCTCTACGGTTGGCTCTTTTCTGTGTTTTGTATTTCAGTGTTGTGTTGCACGTGATCCAAGTGCTGTATGTAATCTCTCCATGGTGACTGCTCAGCATTTGTTTCTATTTAAGGAGAGAAAGAGGCTTGGGTTTTCTGCCAGAATTCCCACTCAGGTAATTACACTTCTGCCTGCAGAATTTCCCTGTAGCTTCCATTGTGATAATCGTTCTTCACTCCCGCTACTAAAAAGTGCAAACACAGACTTGCTGCTGTGTTTCCAGAGCATGGTAGTGGTTGCTCCCCTGAGGAAAGTGAAGTGCCCCTGCCAGGCATCATTTATTTGCCCCTAGTAAAGATTGTTGCATCCAGTCATGCTACTCCGCAGCACTCATCTTTCTGTGCCTGACTTTGGCATAACAAGTTGGTCTTGCTAGTGATACTGCTAGATGATGATGAGACAGCCAGCTGGAAGCCAATGAAAAGATGATTAAGAGCCAAGAGAAAACCATATGGAGAGAGAGAGGGTTTTCTCTTTACAGAGTTTTAAGTAAAAGTGTTTATGTCTTTGGATCCCACTAGCTGTTTTTTCCTCTTCTTTGCATCAGTTTTATGGGTGGGAAGTGGTTGCAGTTGATTAGCAAATTCTACCAAATCTCTTTAGCTAGAACAAATGTTGTAAACAGTAGATATTTCAGGCAGCTCTGTCAATACGAAAAATCAACATGTGAACATCGTAATAGCAATAACAAATATTTCATCATTTTTATGCTAATGTTAACTACAATACTGTATATGATACCAATGTTATATAAATAGTATTGTTTTGCAAAATATGAGATGTTTTGAATGACAGACCTCTTGTCTCAAGTTTACATGATGTAGTGACTTTTTTTCTAAACTTAGGACAGCAGAGCTAGTAAAGTGCAACTCAGTCTGGAAGACACTTCTGTAGATGCTTAATTCAAAGTAAACACAGGTCTTGTTCACTCTGAGCCTTATACAGAGATGTAAAACGAAGGATGTCCAACATTAATAAGTTAAGACTCATCAAACATAGTGTAGATAGTAAACACAACCAAGACAACTGAAACAAATTACTGATTCATGGAATTCAGTCTTTCTCTTCACAGAATGTTCACATGCAGATTGTGTTGCTATTGAATACGGTTCTTATTCAGATTTACTAAATGAATGTTATGGTGAGTGTGTGGGTTTAAAGAAAAGATTCTGTTAACTAATTCTGTATAGTTCACATCCTCAAGACTCAAGCTGTTTCACATATGTTGTTGTTTCAGTTTCCCTGACTGACTGAACACTATTCAAGTGAATAGCGCTGAATCCCTGCTTGAATCTGTATTAGGAATAGGGGTGTTTAAAGTCTCTCTTTGGGGTTTCCAGTTTCTCATGAACATGGAATAGTTTAAGGAAAGTCTGACGAGTAGGAAATAGGAAATTTTTTTTATGAAACTCAGTGTCTTTCTTCATCTCCAGTAAGAACTAGTTAATTCTACTAATTACTATTACTAGAAGAGTCACGTACTGTGCTGCTTAGTTGAGAGCAGAGTGTGCTAGTGTGTTTTTCTCTTACTGCAGTGTTCAGAACAGCTTTTGCATAGTGCTCGCTTGAAAAAGGATTGAGGCTGGCCTTTCATGCTTTTTAGTTGCAATATGGTAAAATACTAAGAGCGTGTGTGTGTAGGTGGGGGGCTTTGGTATTTGATTGTAAGACTACCCTGACAATTTTGAAGGACAGGTCTTCTGGTGATCAGAACCTCTCTGTTGTGTCCCTCTGCATCTAATTCTGTGGAGAACACAGCTTGCCTAAGAGGTTTTGCTTTCTCTGTCCAACTGGAAGAACTTCATAGAGCTGAAGGATGGTGCTTATCTGAAGTACATCTTTTGCCTGCATCCCTCTTTGTTCTTTTTCCCCAACCAAGCAAAAACTTACTGCTCCTCCCCAGTTGATCTCTATGAAAGCTACTTATGTCTCCATCTTAGCTGCTTTTGCTCTCAGCCCAAATACACCAGCCTTTTCTGTCCTTACTGAAACTGCCTATGAGTATTGTAAGTGTGTCTTTGGTCTCAATGGGATGTGTGTTGTCACCCCTGTTTGAATTGATGGATGTTCTGGTCTCTTGAGAAAGCTTCTGTTTCTGTCACTGAAGAGTCCTTGCAGACTGCATGGTATGAAAGAGTCCTGTGCTCTGCATAGTAACTCACAGTAGCATTTATTCTGCAAAAATATTCAATGCAGATGAAGGCAGCTTCTGTATTGGGTGAGCTGGGAATAGTTCTGAAGTTCTGCAGCCGTTTGGGCTGAGCTTGCCTTTTTTCTGGGCCTTTTCAGACCTGTACTATTTTACTTGGAGCATTTGATACTGGGTTTGGCATCAAATTTGAAGCCAATAATGCTAATGACTAAATTCTCAAAGATACAGTGGAAGTTGCTAGGGGTTTGTCCTTCTAAGCTTTTGGACTAGGCCAAAATACACTTTCTTAAGGGAATGCAGCAATCTGAAAGTGCAAACCAAAGCCCTTTTAGAACAGAGTAACTCATATGTGTGGTCGGAAGGGTATGCATAAATGAGGATCTCTTGGCAATATTTCTCCGACCCTGGGAACAAGCTATGTGAGGTGCTGTGGTAATGGAGAAGGAAATGTGGATGTAAGACAGATACACCTTGAGCTTCTGCTCATCACTGGGATAAGGCTGCAGTTACAGGCAAGTTACCCCACAGGGAATGAAATAGGCCTGGGATATCAAGTACTTCCAGTTGCTGGAGCAGACCAGGAGTATTGCAGGCATCAGCCTTGCTCTGTTGTGAAGTGATGCTAGAGCTCCTTTTGTTGGACAGGACAGCTCTGCTCCAGGAAGAGTGCTGTTCCAAGAGCGTACTACTTGGCTCCAAAGTGACCTAGGATGGTGGACAGCCCTCCAGCCTGTGTCAGCTGGCATCCTCACTTGTTCCTGACTGCAGTTTGGGCTTTGTGAAAGGGTTCAGAAGAAATGTCACTGTCTGGAATCTGGATGTCTAGCGGGAATACAGAGAGACACTGCCTGACTCGACTGCAACATTCCCATGCTAGAGGTAAGGGAGATCTGCGAAGTTAATTAGACTCCAAGTTTGAACTTTTCTTATGGATATTTGAAACTGGCATTCTCCTTTCAACTGATCTGCATTTAGAGCTGCTACACATTGGATTTGGGATGCTCCTGGAACGAGAAAAAGAGTGTATAATATAGTTGCCTTGTCAGAGTCTGTGATTCAGCTTTTTGCCTTATGGATTAAACTTGGAGTATTCATGTACTTTTACATTTCTTTTAAAACAATTTGAGATGAAGTCTGTGCTGTTAATTAGCTCTGCTGCTGTTCAAAGAATGCTGGCTGTGCTGAGCAAAGCTCTTCAAACACCTTTTTCCTGAATTTGAACAGGCAAAGCATCGGTGTCTCACACTTTAGCAAGCAGTAGAGGTGAGGAGTTATTTGTTCCTGGTGGCACTTCTGTGCTGCTGGGAGATTGACTGGCCATGCAATGATATGGAGCCAGCGCTGCTCATCTCGTCGGTCTTGTAGGAGCATGAGGAGTGGCTTACTGCACTGCCAAATGCAGTGCATCGTTACTGTGAGCAACACGTCATAAACGCACTTTTTGCATAATGACCAAATACCATTTTAGCAGATGTTTAATGCAAAATTGTCAGAGCTTCTAAGGAAGCTGCCTCTGCTCAATGGCAACTTTCTTCAGGCTCCCAGCCTCTCTAATCTGTAACTGATTCATAGTCATATATTTGTATTTTCACCTTTTGTCATTACTCCTCCCATCCCTTGCTTCAGTGGTCTCTTCCCTTTGTCAGGGAGCATCCCACTAGCTTCTGCCCCCTTCTTAGTGACTTCTTAGTGAGGGACCTTCGTGCTTTGCCCGTCCTCGCCCAGAGCCAGTTCTGTTTTGTCTGTTGTTCTGTTTTGTTGTGGGACAGGGGCTGTACCTTACCTTCTTTGCCTAAGCCTGCGTAGAATTGAGGTTGTCCTGTTAAGTGTTGGATGTTTTTATGGTGTAAAGTAGTACGTGGGAACAAACTTCATATATATATATAAATCCATGCACACACACATATAGTCTAAGAATTAGCTAAATATTCCCTCTTGTTTAGCTGTTGTTCACACTCAATTCCTGAAGTCCTCTGTTATACTTTTACACAGAGAGCCTTTTTAGTTCTAATGCAAAAGCTGTTCAGGAAGAGATTGATTCCATTTTTTTTTTTTGTTTGGGTTTTTTTTTTGTTTAAATGGGGAATGGTCCAGATTTGGATGTGAGAGCTGAGATCAAATACTTGTTGTTTGCTTTTATTTAAACAAAATATGTTTAAAAAAAAAAATCCGAAGAGGTTCCAAAATTTCTTGTGAAACATTTTTCACTTCCTTATATTTCAGAGAAGATTAGCAGAAACATGGAGCTGCTTCGGCAGTTGTGGAGATAGAATTAAAAAAACATGAGTTAGAATATAACTGTTCAAGCTGAGGCAGGGAGGCTGAAAAGTGTTTACTAGAAGCATACTAGCTGTGTGGCTGGGATAGCTTTTAGGTTGGGGAAATATTACAAATCTATTTGCTTTACGTATGGACAAGTGGTGCTATATCAGAGTGCTGTATATCACATGTATCCCCTGCATATAGAAATACCTTGTTCTCAGGAAGCCTCTCTAGAGAGGAAGACAGCAGCTATTTTTAGTAGTGTGCTGCAACATTACACAGGAGAGCACAGGATGATGCTGTTTCCCTAGCTCACTTTGTGGATGATTTTTCTAATTTCCTAAGGAAGGATGACAAACGAGTCCAACCAGATGAGCGTGGACACAGCTTCACACCTTATTTTTTTAAAGAAGTCGGCAAGGCTGTACTGGAGAAGAGTCTCAAAAAAACAACAGCAGCAAAAATTGCATTGGAGCAGAGCTCTTTAAGCTGTGCCCTGGAACTGTAAGTGCTTGAAATACCAGCTTTAGAAATAAGCACTGCAGTGCAGACCCTGGGCAGTTTCTGTTGGGTGCCCAGAGCAGTGGGCACTGAGATGCAAGAAGCGCGTTGGTCTTGTGTCAGGACTGAAAATGTCCCTGTGTAAAGGGACAGCAGGAGACTTGCATCTGTCTTAATTCCTGTTCTGTCCTCAGCCCTGAAGATTTAACTGATTCTTAGACTAGGTACCACCCTCTATGTATGCATGAGATTTATTCTGCATTCCAAAGAAATAACAACAGCAATCCCACATTTTTCTGACATGTGTGATCAATCTGAAGTCAAACCCTAACACAAAATCCTACAATAAAAGTTTGCAGTACTGCAGTGGGCTTGTGGAGCCTTTGGTGAGCCTTGCCAGATTGCTGGAGTTTCTAAGTCAACATTTCACTTGGGCAATGATAATAGGACCATCACATTTACTCTTCTGTTGACAGCTGCTCTGCTGATTTCCCTCTGCAAATGACTGGGGTTTGCAAGTGTAACTGGTGAAGAGCCGTGTGAGCGTGACAGAACAGTCTGTCACTGCAGTCAACAGAAAAAGCAAAATGCAAACACGCAGTCACAATCTTGCCTTTTGTATTCTAATTGCTCACTTTTAAAACTGGTGTGGCTGATGTTTGGTGGAGTTATTTTATGCTATCTCTTTCCTAGTGTGCATTTTCGTGTTTTCCCCACCTCAGACTAGCTTAATTTTCACATAAAAGAAGTTACGTACCCGAGAGCCTGTTGAGAGTGATAATGCGTGGAATTTGGTAAGGTGGTGGTTACTGAAGGATGTTATTTCAGCAGTCAGCAGAGAATAGATATATAAAATGTAAAACTGTAGAACTGCGTAAATCAGCAAGTGCACCCAGGATCTGCATTTTCTTTATTAGCAGAAGTGCTAGAGTTATTGTGAAAGCAAAGCATAATTGCAGGTTACTCTGTTTAGATGGTTTTCTTCCAGAAAACTGAAATATACACACAAAAACATGTTTAAAAATGAGGAATTTCTATGTGGTTTGGAGACCTGTGCAGATCCAGGCTTTGACTTTTATAAAGCCTTGCAGGAAAGTTTTAGTAGTTTGTCCTGGTGCATTTTTAACAGTGCATGGTGGTGATATTGAGAGGGGATGTTTTATTGTGCATGTGAGCAGGGACCTTTGGTTGTAATCACAATATAAATATGAAAAACACATTGATAAATACATTCAGTCATGTTATGAGCTCTGGAACTTGCATTGCTGTAAATGAAGACTGCAAATGGATTTCAGATCTGCTTGGGACTGTGATTTGGTTTGTATACCTGTCACCACAGATCTTTACTGCTGTATATAGTTTAACGTATGACCAACATAATGGTACTAGTAATGTTTCTCTTTAAAGAAAATTAGGCAAATGTTCCTCCTTTAAATATCCATGATAATTTCTCCTGTTGTTTACAAGAGACTCCCATTGTGGCCATTAAAGAAGAACATATGGCTCATTGATATAATGTCAGCTTCTCAAAGTATTTCACACTGTGCTTATTCTAGAGCTGATGGGTATCTGACATGCACTCTGGAGCACCGAGAAAGAAAAATATCTTAGATGTCAAAAACTGTTCCCAGGTGAGAGCCTCGCAGCAAGAAGGAGTAAAAAGTGCCCTCTGGCCTACAGCCATCAATTACCTCGCTTGCCCCTGTGCTCTTCTTCTAAGATGTATCGACTTATATTTAGCTTCCCGTTAAAGGGATTTCAAGCTTTTAATGCAGTTTGTTTTATGCAAACCTTTACAACACAATTTGCCCTTAGTTACAGGGTGTCTATGCTGGGTAGTGAGAAAGTGAGCATTCTATCCTGCATAAAGCTTACAATGGCCTTTGAAATAATAGTGCTAGAATACATTTCAAAGCATGGCCTTCGTAGTTTTCTCTAAGAGCCATGACAGGTAAGATCTAGCAGGTTTTGCTGTGATCTTTTACAGCATTGCACTCACGCGTACAGCCGACATCTTGCTGTAAGCTGCTTGTGAAGACTACATACAAGAATAATATTTTACTGTTTCTGTTATAGGAGCAGTAATCTCTGGCTGAAAGCAAGATGGAGAAGGAAGGATGACAATTTGGCTTTACCATGGCTAAATTCAGCAGTGTCTGTTTCAGAGAGTTTCAAGCTCCTTGTAGGGTCATTCCAGATGTGGATGAATCTTTTGTTTTGTTTCTGTAATAGTTGCTGTTTCCAAATTCTCAGCATAATTCTACTTTTGCATACCTAAAGCAGAGTATTCCTTCTGAAGCCTGGGAAGTTGTTGCAGTCTGACTGGTCTGAGACTGGAATCCATATTGGCATATGTAACGGAAACTATCCCAGGGTTTTACTTACTGAGCTGTAGTGATCTTCTTTCCTTCTTGTTTCCAACCCTAATTAAAAAAAAAAAAAAGGCAAGAAGTTGGGAAGGTTATGCTGTATCTTATCTATATGGGTATTCTTGTGTCAAAGCTGTTGTTTCATGTGATGAAGGACCTCTGTTGTATAGCTGGTTAAACCACTTAAAACTAAACTTGACTGCAGAGGTGCAAGTGTTCTGGCATAGGTGATACAAACTAGATGAAACAGCAGCTTCAACTCCAGCTTAACCGCAGACTGAAATCAAGTCAGCAGATGTCAACCACCTGTTTGTCACAGGGCAGAAGACATGGCGTGGTTTTAGCAGAAGGGCTGTGTTTTGTGTCAGAGGGGCCCCGTCCCATAAGGTGCTTGGCAGCCCAGTGGTGTGGGGATAACCTTGCTCAGCCTTTTGAACCAAATGTTTAATGAAATCAGCCCTAAGTCAGCGTTCAGATGCTTCACTGAAGGAAAGTTGGTTTGGGGTTTTTTTTTGTTTTGTTTTTTTTTTTTGTGATGTGGTTGTTTTGGTGGAGTTTTTTTGTTTGTTGTTTTTTTGTTTGTTTGGGGTTTTTTTTTTGGATTGGGAAATCAAGCCAGGTTGGCGTTGTCAATCTCTGTCCTGCCTTGCAAACAATCAGGTCAACACATTGGATTTAGAATGGTACAAAGGTACTGGTCTACTGGCAAGGACCTGTCAGTAGTCTGCACCAAGCCAAAACAGTGTTTTCCAGAAGTGCTGGCTCTTCCATGACCCAATCAAACTTTCCTCATTGTAGAATACCTGCAGTACGGTTTTCTTGGGGTTGATAATTTAAAACTGGCAGGCCAAGCTGAGCTTAGTGTACCGCAAACTTTTGTCTGGATTCCTGTTCCCTGACCCACATCTGCTCTGCAATTACCGTATTTAGGGCTAGGAGAAGAGTTTGACTTGTCCTGTTTTCAATGCGTTCATCCTTAGAATACTCCTCTAGGTATGGAACTGCCGAATCTCTATTAGAGAGTCAGGCAACTAATCACACAGGAAACCTGTGACAGAGATTAGGATCAAACCCACTTTTTTCAAGGCCAAACACAAGTCTCAAAAGTAACACCACTTCAAAGAGAAAGGCAGCCCTCCTCTCTTTGCCAGTCCTTGCTGTTCTTGCAAAAACTGCCAGTGGCAGCTGTGAGGAAAAAAATGCTCACTTCTGGAAAGCCCACTCACAGCCCCACTGAACATCAATTCAAAGTGTGTTTTCATGCTTAGCATGTTTCGCTCCTGCCTCTTCAGAGATCATGTTAATGTGATCACCTCTCATCAAACATTAATCTGTACATCATTTGCCAATTGAAGCACGAGTAGGTTGCACAGATTTATTCAGCAAGCAACAACTGCTGCCTAGACTCTGGTCTAGTTGTTAACAGCTGTCTGTTTTGGGTTGTGTTTTTAAGTGGAGAGCCTATTTATAGATGGCAGAACACGTGCACATCCTTGTCTGTGCTACTGCAGATCCTGGTTAATCTCTTCTGGTACAAAAGCCTAGCCTACCAGCTAGCATACTATGTATTAAAATTAGCGTGGGAGAGTCTTAAGAGGTGTGGGTTTCCCCCCCCCTCTTTCCATCACTATCTTGAAGCTTTGGAGCAGACTGATAGCACAGAGACAGGCTGCTTGTCTGAAAACTGGAGGCAAATGTTTCCCTCGTAGCTGGTCTCTTGCAGGATACAGAGGAACTGATCAGTGGTAGTGGTGTCTGGCACAAAATGTCATTAACAAGCATTCTTGTGGCAAAGGATGTGATTTTAAACAAGGTATTTAATGTGTGTGCATCTCACCCTATTCTTTACCCAGAGGAGGGCAGAGTTAGATTTTGTTTGCTTCTTGAAAATTCGGTGGCAGGCAAAGTATCCATGATGACAAGAGGCTGGGAGGTGTCTCATTCCTGCTCAAGGGCTGGGGGAGAAGAGGGTGTTGGCTAACACCCAGCAGAGGAAAACCTGCACGCTTGCCACGGTCAGCGAGACAGGGAGTATGGCCTAGTGCCTCTAGCACCCAAGGCATTTGTCTGTGGCACTCGGCGACTTGGAGGCACCGTTTGCCTGAGTCACTCATAACACTGTTCGTGCTTAAAATGAAAACACTGTGTTTCTAACACAGCACAAAATTAAGTGTCTGACTACAACATTGAAAACAAAGTTGGAGAACAAATAAGTACAGCACAACTTCAGATTATGGTAAATAGCAGGATGGTTTTGGGTTTTGTTTGTTTGTTTGTTTTTTGTTTTTTTTTTTTTTTTTTTTTTTTTTTTTTTCCCTCTTTGAAGTGGTGTTACTTCTGAGACTTGCCCACACAGATATTTTGTAACTTAAGGAAAACAGTGGCAGTTCACATTGTTTTATATTCATAGATATATTTTTGTTTTACTTCCATCACAGAAATTTTTCTATGTGTCTGGGGCAAAAAAAAAAAAAAGGACATCTGCTGTTCTGTCTTTTGCAGAACATAGAACAACACGGTTTGTCTGTCCCTTCCTTCTCATCCAGTTCTTGTCACATGGGTCCTTGCAATTAAGAGTTTGGAAATAGCTTCAATATGTGCCTGTGGAGCAGGGAACGAAGTAGTTCTGTGGGGCACTGGAGTGAGCACAAGTACAGACTGGACTCCAGTTAGAATAATGAAGGTATGCACTTCAGTCTGCATAACTGCTTCTGGCAGCATGGTCCTCAAGTGAATGTGAACAGTCCAAGAGATGTGTGTAGACTTTACATTAATTATTTCAGTCACTTATCTGTTTACACCTCTCCTAAAGCAATAGGTACTTCAGTAAGTATTATATACATCTGTCAGAATTTCATATTCAGACATATAGGCATAAATATTGAAATACTAATTCCAACATAAATGAGTAGCATCCATGACATCACAAGGGTTCATTTATAGAATCGTAGCACAACACCCTCTGAGCACCGCCTGTGAAGATGACAGTAATACACCTGGGGTATATCCTGCACTGACTGGCAAGCTACTGCTCGCAAAGGATGCAAACCAACGTAGGCTGTGGTGCTTGCTGCAGGGCGCTGTGCCAGTATCATACAGATGATGGGGGAAGAGCTGAGCAGGTACTTAACATCTCTGTGTAAATCCTCCCTGTTCTGTCACAAGAGCACCTTGTATAAATAAATAAAAGGGAAGCAGTTCAGTCATGCCAATTAGAAGAAAAAGTCTGAAGACTGAGTCCCGCTGTCTGCCTGGTTGTGCTAAGTTTTCCAGGCTATGAAGCATATACTCGTGTATGGGAAAGTCTTTAACTTGTGGTCTATGCACTTCTGAAGGCCTGGGATGATTTCCGAAGGATCTGCTAAATGTAAATAAGAGAAGCCAAGACTCTTATCATGGGACTTAAATCTACTCTGCAGGAGTCAGCACCTCTGTTAGAAAATGTTGAGGTTTGTGAATTGTAGAAAGTTGACTGTGAATTGTAGAAAGCTGACAGCTATGTGGCTGGAGCTTTGTCATTTATTGAAAACCTGAAGATGAAGGAATGCTGTGGGGTCTCTGGCACTGAACGCCAAGACAGCTCTGCCTTTTCCATGTCAAACTGACATCAGTGGGACTTTGGTTGGTAAAAGGAGATCTGTTGGCGATTCATGTGTTATCATTTGTTTTCCTCTCAGAGTCCTGATGGAGTTCCTCCTGCCTGGGAGTTATCAAGCTGCCATCATTCAGCTTAATGTATATCATGCCATTGTATTTTTTTTCTTTTTTTTAACCTCCCACAGGCTGCAGGTTTAGTTTGTCCCTGGATGGACGGTTCTTTAGGCTCCCAGTAGTATTACTGATGTAGTGAGGATCTCCTAGTTGCTGAAGTGCAACTTCTGTCAGAGCTACAAGGAGGTGACCGCTCTGTATTTGCAGTTCTCTGTAGACAAATGGTAGTGAAAGTAAGTAGTCCCACAGGCTCTGAGATTTTAAGAACCAGTCTCTTAGAAGCATAAAAGATACACAAATCCAGGCTGTGTGATATGACATCTGGATGGTTGTCCTTGTTTTACCTTTTTTTTGCCACTTTTGAGTCCTCTTTAGAGTTAGAGACTTAAGTGAACTCCAAAATGAAGGGTGTATCGTCTTGCCCCAATCAGTTTATTTATAAACAGCTTTTGGTTGGGTCCGTGCTTAGGGAGGACCCCTTCTTTGCGGTAGGCGTGTGAGCGGCACTCTACAGAAAGCACGCGCAATAAAAATCAAAAACCGGGTTGGTTTGGCCGGGGTGAGAGGGGCGGCTGACCCAGCCCCACGGCAGGCAGCACCGCGCGCTCCCGCCGCCGGGCGCGCTCCCGCCGCCGGTGGCGAGTAACAGCCGCCAGGGGGCGCGCTGCCGCCGCCGGCGCTGCCCCGCCGCCCTCCACTCGGTTTTGGGGCGCCGGGTTTGCCCCTCGGGTAGGGTCCCGGGGCTTTGCTTTGGGCTTCCGCCACAGAAGCGACATGTCACCGGGAGTGATTTCCTGCCATTAGTTCCAGCTAAGGGTAACGTCTCTTTAATTTTTTTTTTTTTTTTTTTAAATGTGCAAAAAAAAAAAAAAAAAAATTTCTTTATTTTTTTAATGCACTTGACTTGGTAGCTTGGGGCAGCATGACCCACGCAGCGCCCAGCGCAGCGGATATGATCTGCTGTTCACCGCGGTGCTGCCCATCTCCCCGTGCCCTCGCGCAGGGACCCCGTGCCCCTTCTTGTGCTCGTGGTGTCGAGGCCCATGGACAAGGCAACTGGTGGGTGGCTCCTACCTCGAGGCCATGCTGTGTCACTCGGACTGCAGAGCATAGTGGAGGAAAAAAAAAAAAAGACTGCCTTCAGTAACACAGCTTTTTGTGTGAAACGGGTTTGTTTCGTGCTGATGCTTGGACATGGAGAGCGTTGCCTGCTAGTGTAGCCAAAACGCTCCAGAGGCCAGCCCTCTAAACAGGAGAAATAAGCACCTGGATAATAATTGACAGTTTGATATATCTCCAAGTTATGAAGCACCGCAGAAACGCAAGACCGGAGTGCCCCTCAGGAAATCATCTTGTACGTCACTCAGCTTTTAGGCAGGATCTGTACTTAAAATCTCCCAACAGATTAATTTCTAACTTAAAACTCTCCAATGAGAAGGATACCGTGACCCCCTGGGTAGCTGAGTCTACTGTTTAATTATACCTACAGTTAGAGAGGTTTTCTGCTTAACATTTAACAAAATCCTCTTTATTGAAATTTATGTTCAAGGTAGTACATGAACAAAGGGTCACATAAAGTCTTCCCTTGTTTAAAAAACCCAACCTTTTACATCTTGGAAACCTATTATCATCTGTCATCATGTCTCTTTATCTGACTAAACAAACAATTATTTTAACCTTTCCTTTTCATTAATGTTTTCCAAATCCTTTCAGTCTTACTGCCCCTTTCTGTATTCTCTCTAATTTATCTATGTGTTTCGTAGTTTGCTGCACCAAAGTGGATGCAAGTACCACTTAGTTGCCAGCGTGACATGTAGTGATTATATCTACTCTGAATGCCTGCAGCACACACTTACAAAATCATTGGGAACATTTCTACATCTATTGTACCGTAAATTTTTTTTTTTTTTTTTTCCCAGGCTGGCATCCTTACAGCAACTTTTTCTATCAGAGGAAAAAATAGCTGAGCTTTTATCCCTAGATAAAACCTCTTCCTCAATCACCTTATTTCAAGTAACTACCTAATAAAATTGAAGTCAATCTATATCCCTCATGTGCCATAAAGTGTTGCTTAGGGCTTGAAGAAGGCTGTCTCTGTACTATTATTCTCTAGCATGTTAAAAAGGAAATCCCGAATATTTTTTTTTTTCTCTTCTGCATTGATATAAGTTTCAACAAGGTTTCTGGTAGCAAAGGTTACAACAACAGATACCTTTTATGTGGTACTTTCTTTGGAATTTGCTTCTCTTGTGAGCAATGAGAGCCTCAGGTCTCAGTGGGTATGCTCCAAGTCATTCTCGTCCCCCGCTGTCCAGCCTAAACATTCAAATGCTGCTTACAAATCCTTCAGTCAATCCTTCAGTCAATACAAATCCTTCAGTCAATACCAACAAACGATTGATTGTTGGTCTCGCGTGAAACAGAAGCGTCCATATGCTGGGAGGGAAAGTGAGCTCCCTTCCTCAGCATCAGCAGGTGTCCAGTTGGCACATCTGCCTTGAAGGTCTGCCTTGCCTTGCGCAGGGGCAGTTGTGAGGACACTAATTGGGTTGTAATTGAATTTTAGGGTGTTCCGACAAGCCGCTCCTCTTTTTGGATAGAACAACCAGTCTGGGTAGATATATTACATGCCAGTTCTGAGAAGGGCAGATTGTCAGCTATGAATGATAATCTGTCACTTCTGAGTTCCTCCTGCTCCTAGCTGCCCCGCAGTGCTTGCTCTCGGTGGGAAGATGGACCTCGTTGCTTGCTGCTCCCTTCAGCTCAGACAGAACACCTTGATCCCTGGGGGGCTCTTAAGGATGTGCAGCGTGGAAGGACATTGGCAATAGACATTTGCTGAAGCCAGAGAGGAGAAGACAGCAAGCAGCCCAACCTGTAACTCCCAGGCTGAGTTAAATGTTTCATGGGACAACTGAAAATGTGCTTTCTGATCTGTCCCTTCAATGCATAATTGGTACTCTTCCCCAGTTCTGGGGCTATGAGAGCATAACAGAAGATGCAGTACAAAGCAACATGCACAATTCACTCTGCATTGTTTCCACATATGAGATCACATAGGAACACCCACATGCACCATAACTATGCTTCAGCTATGGGTCCTCTGCTGACGTTTTATGCTGCTTTGGCCACCTCTGCCGTCACTGTTGTGGTCTGCAGAGCAGGACTGCAGAATGGCAGCCGTGGGCCTGAACTTGCTCTTACCCAAGAGGGCACAGACAGGCATCTCTGACCACTCTTTACTCAGAGGACCAAATGTCCTCTTCAGACTGCTGAATCAGTCAATTCATGTAGGGAATTAAGACCCTCTTCCTTTTAAAGTAGATTTCACATATTTATATACATCTTTCTGGGAATTCCATTTAGCTTGTCCTCTTGCCACATGCTAAGCCCTGTGTTGATGTTTGTAGCATCCCAGCCATTTGGATGATGATTTCTTTTTCCTGTTGGCATATTGTCGTGTAACCCACGAGGCACAACATTTCATCTTTAATTTTATCTGCAGCTTAAAAATCTTCTGTCTACGTTGATGTTCAGAGTAGTGACACATCTGCCTGTTACAGTGTCAGAGTAGCCGCTTTTACATTGTGCTTTATGCTGGGTTTTAGTAATTTATTTTAGCCAATGCAGATCCTGCAATAGGGAAATGTCTTGTTATTACCCTTGAATTTTATTCAGACACTGCAACTGGAGTTTTTTGTGCATAACCTTGAGGCTGGAACTTGCCCTTGTAAGGGTACTGCTTCAGAGCAACAGTGCTGTGCAGGGAAAGAGTTGGGGGGAAAAGACAGTAAGGCATGGGTGATCAGTAGTTCCCAGATAGAATTATTTCTTCATAATGTCAACTCACTTTTTACCTGATCATGTTCCTCAACCACAGGGTCTTAGTAAGTAGTCAAGAGGGATAAGAAAGATGCAGGTTTATATTTATATGTGTTCATGTGTGTATGTGTATAAATATGTTGCCGTAATACAAAGAAGTGGGTGTTTACTTTTTTTTCTCTATTACCTTTTGAGGTTTCTCTCATCCTCTGCAGACTCATGTCAGGATGGACACACACAGACAAACCATTGTCCGGTGGGATGGGTACTCCTCTGTCCCTGATACTGAGCTTAGGTAAGCCTGAAGGTTGCTAGCATGACGTGGGCAGCCCTGCTACCCACAGGCTTTGGACGTGAAACAGACTGAACAACTTACATGGGCGAGTTGTAGAAGAGCAGGGAGCTGCCTCAAATCTCATAGTAGTGTCCTAGCTTCTTGTTTTCCTTTATTTCGATCAGTAACAGTTTTATAAGTTCTTGTAATCGGTGTGAACGACCTGTGACCACTTTCATTCTGAAAAAGGGAGAGTTCACTTCTGATAAGAATTAAAAGTGATGCTGGAGGGTAGATGGGATGCTTGGTGGAGGTGTTTTTAACGCTGCTTAGTTTGGCTTTTGTTTTTATTTTCATCTCAACATATACTCCTCTGAAAATTCTCCCAGTATTCATGGACCTCACGGCTTTCATATTAAATTTATTTTAAACAGCTTTGTTTTTGCTGGGTCTCAGCGCTCAATTCAGATATGACAATAAATTTGACAGAACTCTGAAAAATGTCTGAATTTATAGCTTCAAATGCAGTTAGCATAAACTTGCAGTTAACGGTTAAAAAGATTATTTCTTTGATCCTTTTCAGTTTGGCACTTCTGAAACAATAGCAGATTTAGTAGTTGCTCATTGTATACTTAACCTTGTTAAACACTGACTTACTGTATGACCACCTACACGGGGCAGATATAAATATGTCAAGCTGAATGCCTGTCAGCACTGTGGTTGTATGGTCCTTTGGTGTTCTGCCCCTAAAGGTGAGCCCTAAGGGAATCTCCTCATCCGTCAAATTTGTGTTTCAGCTTTAGGCTTAGTAGACTTAAATTCTGCAGTCAATGCAGTTGAATATGCTCAATGTGAATGTTTTTAGTGATATTATGATTTAGGAACACGTTGGCATTGAAATAATAATAATAACTGTCCTTCCTGACACGCTTTTCTTTTTCCCTTTAGCCAGAATTTTTGTAGAGAAACATTACCAGTTTGTTACCAGTTTCTAGGTGTTTTCACAGAAGCTTTAAGTACAACAGACAACTATTTGTCTTCCAGAATGGTTTTGCTATGTGTTTTTATACTATCCCTATACAAGACTACAGACACCAAAGAGGGTAACAGCAGAGGCCTCCTATGTAATTTTGAGTATTTGTGAAGGAAAAAAAATGTATTTTTCTTCTGAGGCTCTAACTTTCCAGTTTTCCTGTTAGATCTCTAAAGTGTAAATTCTAAAACTCAGTTCATTCAAATTTGTGGAAATCTGTAATCCACACTGGACATGAGACTCCGTACAGCCATTATGCCAAGCAATTCTAGAAAATATGGAGTTAAAGTTATATAGTGTGATTAGAGCGACACAATCTCTTTAAATTGTTTCAGAGATAATCCTCAACCTTAATTCACAGCTTCTTGGTGTACATAATTAACAGCTTATAAGATTTTCAAAATAATTGAATGAAATGTGTATCATGGTTTTTTCCCTAATGTGCAAAGGTGCAAATTTCCCCTCTGATCTGTCAGAAAGATTCTGTGAATGACATCACAGAATAAAGATAGTGCCTTACACAATCTCCTATTTTAAGACAACAGTGAAAAACAGAAATATAATTTCTGCATGTTTCACCAAAGTAAGCATTTGCCATACAGAGAGAGGCTGTAAGAAGTCTGTTGAAGACAAATTGTTGGACTGTGTGTATGTCTATGTTCGTTACCAATTTTGAGATAAAGCTGCTGGGGTTGCTGTGAGGATGAATGGTTGTGTGCCATGGTTGTATGTATTTAGCTTATGATTTTTGCACACAAATATGGACAGTGCGTGAAATGTATCGTTATTTATTTTTTAAAAGGCAGTGTCTAATTAGAAGACTTAATTACTTTGATGCATCTATTGAAAGCAACAGTAAGGCTTCCAATGTATTGCCTCTCTTCTTTTTTTTTTCAGTACTCATTACAATGTTTCCTGGCATTCATCAACACTTCTAAATTACTAGGAAGAATGTGATTAATCATTCACTTCCTTACGCGTCCTACCAGATATACACAGATCATTGCAGGCAAGTTGAAATAAGCCACTTCAAATTTTCAAAACATGCTGCAGCTAATGGAAATTTGGGGTAAGCACCAGTTTAAACAATCTATCAACAGATTACAGTAGAAAAGGTAACTCAGTATCTGACTGTAACTGAGGATCTGATGACTAACAGTTGATGAGTTATCTTTGAGGAAGGATTTCTCTCTCACTAAGTCAATAAAAAATTCAGTGAAGGAGTTTATGGAATTCACTTTGAGTCCAGCCCAAACGAGTCTCAAAGTAGCTTGAGAAACCAAAGTTCAAATGTCAGAAGCCCCAAATTCTGAGACGGACCTTGAGAGCTGCCAGTCCCATCTTAGCATTGGGATTTGTTTGGGTTTGCTGGATCAAAACAGAATTCATATACATAAAAGTTCTGTTCAGGCCAAAAAGTAACAGTAAACCAAATAGACAAGTTCAAACTACAAAGATCAGGGTTTTCGTCTTTATTCTGCAAATATGGAACGTTTGGAAAGCCTTGCATAAACTGAACTTCTGCCAGGTTTTCTAAAATAGTTACCGTCTAATTTGTCAGCATTATACTTACTTGGTAAAAATATGTATTGCTCTGTTTTTGAAAGTGAGAGCTTACCCATGATCTGCAACCTGTAGGGACAGAAAATGTCTTCTCCAAGCAGTTTGTCAGCAAAAGTTTAAATCTGCTCCTGTCCACCCGTGCTGCTTCACAAACTCACATCGCCGCTGGAATTAAAGCATCCCCAGCAGTCAAAGAACAGCAGCCAAATACATTTAATATCCTGCCCCACGAGGAAAGGAGGGAACAATCTAGCCAAGAACTGAGTGCAAGTACGTAGCCTGATTTCTTCTGAAAGAATGAAACATTCCTTTTATGTCCTCGTAGGAAAGTAACAGCTTTCTATTCTCCCTTTGCAGCCACCTTTTCTAGAGACTGAAAGAGCATAGTGCAGCATCGTGCTTTACCCTCCAAGATTCACACTTGTAACTGCAGGAGATTCAAGTATTCTTGAGTTATTACTTTGATGAACAATAATAATAAAAGCCCACTAGCTTAAAAAGAAAAAAAGCACCTTTGAGTGTTGTCACTTAAACATAATAATACTGTTATTAATAGTTATCTCACCAGTTTTAACGTGGTAATGGACTACAATGTTTCACTTTAGATTCAGGGTTATAAGAAAACTGTGCTAAAATGAATATAAATTTGTCTCAGTAAAAGCTTCCAACTGAATGCAAGCCGCAAAGGGTTTTTTAAAGTTGAATGTGAGCCTTTTCTTTCTTTCTTCCTGCCCCTCCCCCCCACAACTCTGGAGGAGAGAGAAGTTCTGGAAGCCTGGTTGCTGGTCAGAAACATCAATAATGTGAAATCTCTTCAGTGTTTCTGCATTAAACGCTGTACTTTGAGCTGCTACTACTTAAATGAAAAGGTATAGTTGTTGAATACTTACTGAAGACCTGTTTTCTCACAGTTAAATGTATGAGTTGACCTTAACATATACAGACCAACTATACCAACAGCATTTTTTTTTTTCTGTCTGACTGTACCTTCTTTTTATTAATGGTTAATTATGCAGTATTGTTAGGTCTTGGAAGGGTAAAACCTCCTGTTGTAATGGAACTAAAAGCACCCAGACAAGGGAGAATGTCTGTCCTCGCCTTGCAGCTGACAGACGTGGGAAGTATTTGAGCCTGCTTCAGGCTGTGGGGCTTAGACTGAGCTTGTTGAAGGCATTTGGCCAAAGACAGTCTCACACCTGCACTGTGAAGGCCAGCCACAGGCTCACCAGGGGAATGACAGGACATGTAGATTCCTTGTTTAATCCTGTTATAGCCCAAGTATTTTATTTTTCTTAGCCTGCACCCTTTAGAGTTAAATCCTTGTTCCTTTTATATACCTAGTAATAAAGGAAGTTAAGTGTTTTAAGTACTACAAGAGTCCTAGAAGTATTTCCAAGTGAATCTCCATATGGGGGAATTCCGAGGAATTGGGTCCTGTGGGCTATTAAAAAAAAAAAAAAAAAAAAAAAAAAAAAGGAAGGAAAAAGAGGGATTATAATCTCTGTGTTGGCCACAATTCCTGACCATGGAGGAATGGCTGTCACAGGAGGGCTGCCTATCGGGCAGAGAGAGCTTGTAATCTGTTTGTAGTGGCAAAGGCAAAATAAATCACGGTGAATTCCATGTTTGGCTCATTGCGATACCTCAGGCTGGATTAATTATAGAGTTTGAGGAAGAAAGAGAGGAATGAAAGCGTCTCTCAGAAAATGTAATTCAAAGGAAAGCAGAGTGCAATTCAGTACCTTTTCTTCTGTCTGACTCTTCAGCTGCTGAAAGCACTGTACCCTTATTCACACAGACAGTAGGGTCTGTGGAAGGTCCTGTCGTAAGAATCGTGTGAAGCAGCCTATTGTTGGGTGCAGCTCTGTGTTGGGTACGATTCGGGGTTATAAACCACCGAGATATTCCAGCATTACTTATTTTCAGATCACTCTGATATTGATGCATTCCCTTGCATGTTCTCTGTTTGTGACCTATTTTTGATGAGTTTCACATCTGCTCTAGGAGCTCTTTGACAACCAGAAAACAGAGCTGTTTACTGAGTTTCAGCTGCTGCTAATATCGATGCAACTAGCCAGAAATGACTGTTTTCTTGGTTAGCTCACTCTGTTGAATGAACCTCTCCACAGGGTTTGTTACAAGTTTGTTTCAACTGGAATGCTATCAAAAGTTCCCACATCTGTGAAATTCTCATACTTCAGCCTTCCTAGAAACCCAGAATCACATGCACCCTCACTATTTCCAGTAACTTTCTTATATTTCCCATGGCTTAACTACATCGGCTTTTCACAGATAGTGAAAAATGTGACAGCCTGTTACAAATGGGACAAAATTCCTACTGTCATTAGTTAACACTAGTGCTTACTGACAGCTTCACACTTGAACAGGATCTTTAATGAAATGAGTCTCCTAGCCTCGTTTAAGGACATGTTACTTAATGTTTCATATTGTAGTGTTTTATTATGGTAATTGAATTTCTTTACTTGTCACATTATTTTTGTATATGGATGAGGGCTGCACTGGTGGGAATGTAAATTAATTGTGCAGTGGTATGTGTTTCCTTGTATCCCCTTCAGTGTTTTCTGGGACTGGTTTGCTCACTGCGCATCATTTTTCAGTAAGGCTTGAATTCCTACCTGTGCTGTTGTCTGAGTGTTTGTGGACAGTTTGGTGCTCTTATGCTTTATCCCTCTGTGGAGTAGTTACTCCTGGAACACTTGTTCCTTTCCTGATTAAAGAGATTATTTGACCTTTGTGGTATAGGTGGAAGAAGTGGCAGCTGTGTGAAGTCTGGAGGCAGGGGTTTTTAGTCTTGCATTTAGGCATTGATTAACAGCACAGTACTGCAAGGAGTCTGTGTGTGCTGCTGGAGGCAAAGGGGTCCCAGGCTCTATGAAGCGATCAGTTTGGGGACACACTGCTTCAGTTCCAGCTGTATGGGCCCATGCCTGGAGACTGCCCTTCCTGATTTTGAAATACTCTTCAGAAACGTTATTGATCATCTCCCAAGTGCTCACATTTTTTATAATTGTATTTTCTAAGCCATGTTTTGAATCCCAAAAAACCTTCAAAGCTTTCTATCTCTTCTGGAGTAAATGTTACACGTTAACTGTGATCTCAATTACAGATGTGGAAACAAAGGGTGTAAAAGACTTACTGGAGTCATTTCAGTGCACCAGAGACAAAATTAGGCAAAAAAAAAAAAAAATAAAAAATTGACTCCCACCCGTGTCCTACTCTTCCAGCAATTTGCATGCTTCATTCAATTTGAGAACTTGAGCGCTCATGGTATCTCACAGGTAGCTTTCATTTCTTAATGGTTTTGAAGATTCATTTCCCCCCCACCTCAGTGTGTTTCTAGTTGTTAATGAAGCATATCTTGAATTTTCTTTGGTACACTGTGATGCTTGTGATGGTGACCTTAAAGTACTTTCTGATCCCTACCTGGTTATTCTTGGAGAATGATAGAAAATGTGCTCACCAGCCTTTGCTCTCACTTTGTCAGCTACAGCCAACAGGAGGTATCAAAATGTTTGTTTGGACTCTTCTTAGATTAACTAAAATGTTTAATTGCTAATACGCTTTTCGGTTTGCATTGTTTCAGTCCAGATGACCACTGCTGTGTGGCAGCTTAAAAGCATTCATTGTTGTCCTAGTTCAGCCCCCGATCAGGACCAGACTACGCAGTCTCTCTCTCTCTCACTCCCCCCACCCTCCAAGAGAATAGGGAGAGATAATTTAAGAAAAACAACTTGAGGTTCGAGATAAAGACCTGGAGAAATCCTTACCGTCACGGGCAAAAACAGACTCGACTTGGGGAAAACTATTCATTTATTACTACAACTAGCAGGATAATGAGACAGAGAAAAAAAGATAACGTCCTCCACCCCTCCCACTTCCCAAGCTTAACATTATCTACCTCCCCCCCCCCGAGCGGCACAGGGGGAAGAGGGAATGGGGGTCGTGGTCAGTCCATTATGCGTTGTTTTACGCCGCTGCTTCACAGTTGGGGGAAGAACTCCTCACATCCCTCCCCTGCTCCAGTGTGGGGTCCCACCCATACGCCACAGTCCTTCGTTAAACTGCTCCGGCGTGGGTCATCTCTTCCACGGAGCGCAGTCTCTCCAGAACGGCTGTCCCAGCGGGGCCTCCACGGGCCACAGCCACATTCAGGCATCCACCTCCCCCGGTGCGGGGTCCTTCACGGGCTCCAAGCTCCAAGTGGATCTCTGCTCCTCCATGGACCTCCATGGGCTGCAGGGGGACAACCTGCTCCACCAT